>CM035434.1:43676616-43679116 GCA_020310875.1 Ceratopteris richardii
CCTTTGATTTACCTTTCTTTTGACTCACTTCTTCTTCATCACCTGTATTGATATTAACTGTTCCTGCATACCAAGAACTTTGCTCATCAAACGTAACATCTTTCGAAACCAGAAAATGTTTTGTGGATGGATTCCACAACCTGTATCCCATCTGTCTGTCATCATAACCAATGAAAACATATTTTTCAGCTTTAGGTTCCAATTTGTGTCTTAATTGTGATGGCACATATGCATATGCCACACATCCAAATACTCTGCAATGATCCAGGGTAGGTCTTTTACCCCACCAAGCTTCATATGGTGTCATACCCTGCAAGGCTTTACATGGTAACCTATTGACCAAATAAGTAGCTGTATTTACAGCTTCAGCCCACAAATAATTAGGGCAATTTTTCTCATTCATCATGGACCTTGCAAACTCAACAAGAGTCCTATTCCTTCTTTCTGCTACACCATTTTGTTGAGGAGAGTACCTGCAAGTAACTTCCCTTTTTATACCTGCATTCCATAAGTAATCACTGAATTCGTTGGAGAAATACTCTCCCCCTCCATCTGATCTTAGTCTCTTCAGTTTATGACCTGTAGTTCTTTCTGCATATGCATGATAATGTTTGAATGTATTGAATACTTCTGACTTATCCTTGATCACATAGATAGTGATCCATCTAGTAGCATCATCAACATAAATCACATAATATCTTGACCCATTTATACTGAAATCCTTTGATGGTCCCCACACATCTGTGTGTACCAACTCAAGCTTCTCTGAGTACATAAAACCATGCTTGGAGTAAGGATTCTTATGAGCTTTACCTAATTGACATGCCTCACATTTGTATGTCATATGTTGACCTGCAACATTAGGCAATCCAAGTACTGAACCATTGTTAATCATATCTTTAATACCTCTTTCATTGAAATGTCCAAGCCTCTTGTGCCAAAGATCTAACTCAGAAATTTTATGTCCTGCATATGTAAACATGGCCTGACCAATGTTGCCTTGAATCTTCAGTGTAAACAGTCTTCCTTCTTTCTTTCCTGAAACAATCTGTTTATACCCTTGACTGGGATCTTCCATGTATACTCCTTCATTAGTGAATCTTACTTCATATCCCTTTTCAACAATTTGTCCTACACTTATCAAATTCTTAGGAATTGTAGGAACATACAGAACCTTACCCAATAAGGTACTACCGTCTTTAGCTTTCACTGATCCAATCGACTTCACTTTATGCTTTGTGTTGTCACCTGTTTGAACAACATGATTAGAAACTTTATTCTCCAAATCAGTCATCAATGATATGTTTCCACTCAGGTGATTGCTACATCCTGAGTCAATGTAGAAGACTCTTTGATCTTCACTCTGCCTTTCACAAGTAGCATTCAATATCAATGTTGAATCCTCCTTCTGTTCTGAAGCGTAATTGTAGTAGGTATTGTTATATTGTTGACTTTGGAATCCTCTACCTGCATTTCTTCCAAAGTAACTCCTACCACCTCTGCCTCTGAAATTTCCTCTTTGATTTCTGCCACCTCTTCCTCTTGCATTGTAACTTTGACTATATCCATTATTACTTTGAGTATTGTGCCAACAATCATTAGCTAAATGATTTGTCTTACCACAAATCCAGCAAGCTTTGCCTCCATCTTTGTTGTTTCTGCCTCTTCCTCTACCTTTGCCACCTCCTCTTCCTCTTAGGAAGTTAGCTTGGCTAGTTGTTCCTTCATCTTCATTTGCTTGTTGCTTTCCTTTGCTATTCTTCTTTTTGTCTTTTGAATACATTGCATGACCTGCACTCTTGTCACCATCTCCTTTAACATCATTCTCAAATGTTAGCATATGACCTAGCAACTGATTTAAATCTGGAGTGAAATGATCAAGTGATAACTCTGTAGACAAAATAAACGGCTTCCATTTGTCATCACCTCTTAAGCCTGTAAGAATTTGTCTTACCAATTTATCCTCCTCAATGTCTTCATCAACAGCTCCTAATGCATCTGCAATGTCTTTCATCCTTGTCACATAGTCTGAAATGGACTGAGAAGCCTTCTTCTTGAAGGTTGTAAACTCTGCCCATAAGGATGCCTTCCTTGACTTAGTAGTATTCTGAAAATGCTCCTCCAAAGCATTCCAAATGTCAGTTGCACTTTCAAGACCTCGAATATGAGGTAACAAGTAATCATTGACTGCCATATAGATAATGCTCCTAGCTTGAGCATCTTTCTTCATCCAGTTTTTCAAATCTGCTAACTCTTCCCTAGTCGGAACACTAGGATCTCTGAACTGTGGCTTTTCTTCTTCTCCTGTGATATAAGCTATCAAATCTTTGCTCATAAGATGAGCTTCCATCCTCATTGACCACGCAGGATAGTTTTCCCTATCCAATTTCTCTATCTGTAGAGAATCTCCCATCTTGTGTCTTCCTGTGTATTGAAACCTTCAACCTTTATGAATAATATATGTACCTTTGCTTCAAATTAGACTCCATTTGTCTTTCTT
>CM035434.1:43732125-43744625 GCA_020310875.1 Ceratopteris richardii
ATCAATGGGGAGTGAATAGGAACCCCTTTCTTCTTTTGTTTAGACTTCTTTATATCTAGTGTGGTGGTGGAGGTGAGACTGGATCATAAGGGCATATTGCATGTTTCATAATGGCATTTATTGCTCTCTCCTTGATCAAGAAGCATTTGGATAGTCTGAAAAGTTTAACTCAGGATTGTAAAACCTACTTTCCAAGAACCTTACTGCATTTTCAATCACTTTCCAGCCACATGAGGTGCTGTCTTTCTGTAATGGCACATGTATTTGAATGTATCCAAACCTTTTTTCTTCATTCAATTTAGGAATTCCTGGAATGTTTTGATCAATATGCATTTTGAGAAGCTTAGCAGCACTGCAAAATAAACTTAAATTCAAAATGGATGGCAAGGCTTTAAAATAGAACACAACAAAATGTATGGCAAGGCTTACACTTCGGAGCTCCCATGGTCTGATTGGAGAGAATTCCTTGCTGTCTTCTTTGTCCTAGCCATAACCTACAAAAAAAAAGATCATTATCATCAGATAAATAGGACTTTCACTAGAGAGAAACATATCATGGATCAATAAGGATTAATATTAGGACATGGATCAATTACACAGAAAAAGATTACATCCTTCATATTTGCAATGTCTTGTATCCCTTTGGGCAATAAATATGTGTATCTATGTACATTTCATGAGTAATAAGCTTTGAAAAGAAATATATTTAATCTTTCTTGAGTCTTTTGAATGAACTTGTCTCTAGCAAATCTCTTCTATATCTGAGGTACTCTTTTCTCCTGTAGCAAACAATACTTTTAACATCTGACACCCCTGCAAGCATTGCATAGCTTGAGTAACAAAGGAAGTAGCCTGCCCTTGAAGCATTGAATCCTGGGGCATATCCAAAAATTCTAAATGCAACTGTTCTTTCAAGTAGCAAAACTTTGTATGCATTAAAGGGTATTGAAGTAAAACCCATGTATCTTGAAAGAGTACTCAAGGAGAATAGCGCAAAATATGCCTCTTCACTATACTGCTTATGAATAACACAAAATAATTTTGGGTTCAATTTTGGAAAATAGTGGATCACTGAATGAATATCCATCTTTGTCTTTCCTTTCTCCTCAATGGTTTTCCTTATTCCCTTTCCCCTGCCAATGTAGTTTTCTTCATCCAATATAGATAACTATGGAAAAAATTGAAAACCTAGGTCAGAAAAAGTCCAAGGAAACTTTTAAAGTCATAGAAATAACTCGAAACACAAGCAGAAACAAAGCATGAGACACGACCGATCCAAGCGATTAGGGTCATCAGAGAATATCGGATGGGCCTAATCGCTTGCATCGGTCATGTTCGATTTCTCATCCTTAACTTTATAGAAACATATAATTAATGTTGAAAATAATATTTATACACACATTAAGTTGTTCCATATGGAGCATTCATTCATATAGCTATAAATATTATACTTTATATGGACACGACCAATTCAAGCGATTAGGCCCATCAAGGAAGTTTGGATGGTCCTAATCGCTTAAATTGGTCATCTCCAAAGGAGGTCGTCTTGAAGCTTAGATTGCATGTGAACTTTTGTATCTTATTATTGGTTAAGAATTTGGAGAAAATAATGCTACCATTGCGTCTGAAACGTGCCAAAACCCTAAGATTTATTGTCTATTTGCATGATTTCGATACTTAGAGGTCTTGATAAGCCTTTTTGTATTTATTTCCAGACACGAACGATGCAAGCGATTAGGCCCATCCAACATTGCCAGATGAGCCTAATCGCTTGCATTGGTCGTGTCTTAGATTCATGCACAAATAGGCTCATCAAGACCTCTCAATATCAAAATCATGCAAATAGACAGTCAATCTTAGGGTTTTGGCACGTTCCAGACGCAATGGTAGCATTATTTTCTCCAAATTCTTAACCAATAATAAGATACAAAAGTTCACATGCAATCTAAGCTTCAAGATGACCTCCTTTGGAGACGACCAATTCAAGCGATTAGGACCATCCAAGCTTCCTTTGGAGACGACAAATTCTATAATGGTTGAAAATGTGAAATGATGAAGGGGACTCATATTTATAGTCGAGGAGGACTGGGTAACGGTCACGTGACGTGGACCAATAAGCGAGTGCCACATGGCAAAATCACATTGGGATTCACAACAACTAGTTGACATGGCCCACTCAAATGATGCCACATGGCATTGTACGTTGAGATTCACAATGGCCAGATGACATGGACCAATCACACACTACCACGTATCACCAACGGTCAACTCATTCTAGAGACTTATTTAAGCTCCTCTATTCACTTTTTTTCATTTTTTTGTGAACTCCTTGCTACCACCGACTTGCCATTGTCTTTGAGTTTTTACATGCTTTTCAAAACTTTCCATAGACCACATTTTGTGTGAGGGTTTAGGATCATCATGATCAATTATTTTACAACACGACCAATACAAACGATTAGGGGCATTCGGGGATTTCCAGATGACCCTAATCGCTTGCATTGGTCATGTTTCTTGAGTGCTTTGTGAAAGCTTTTTTAATTAGTTTTTTCGCTTTTTAAATTTGTTCCAAGCTTTTAAACTCTTTTTTGTGCAAGTTAACACGATCGATACAAGCGATAAGGGACATCCGAGGATTTCGAGATGACCCTAATCGCTTGCATCGGTCGTGTTTCTTGAGTGCTTTGTGAGAGCTTTTTTACATTAGTTTTTTTTCTTTTTAAATTTCTTCCAAGCCTTAAACTCTTTTTTTAAATTTCTCTTCTTTGTCCTAGCCATAATCCTTGGATGTCCCTAATCGCTTCATACCCAATACGACCGATGCAAGCGATTACTATGTGTTTGATCGGCCTTTGACTAGCTTATTTCGCTTGTATCGGTCATGAACTTCCCTATCTTACTATTGGCTTAGAATTTCAAGAAACTAATGCTACTATTGCATCCAAAACGTGCCAAAACCCTAAGATTGACTGTCTATTTCCATGATTCTGATATCGAGAGGTCTTGATGAGCCTATTTGTGCATGAATCTAGGACACGAACAATGCAAGCGATTAGGCTCATCTGGAAATGTTGGATGGGCCTAATCGGTTGCATTGGTCGTGTCTAGAAATCAATACAAAAAGGCTTATCAAGATCTCTAGGTATCGAAATCATGCAAATAGGGTTTTGGCACGTTCCGAACGTAATGGTTGAATTATTTTCTCCAAATTCTTAACCAATAATAAGATACAAAAGTTCACATGCAATATAAGCTTCAAGATGACCTCCTTTGGACATGACCAATTCAAGCGATTAGGACCGATGCAAGCGATTAGGCCCATCCGATATTCTCTGATGACCCTAATCGCTCGAATTGGTCGTGTCTCATGCTTTGTTTCTGCTTGTGTTTCCAGTTATTTATATGACTTTAAAAGTTTCCTTGGACTTTTTTTGACCTAGGTTTTCAATTTTTTCCATAGTTATCTATATTGGATGAAGACAGCTACATTGGCCGGGGGAAGGGAACAAGGAAAACCATAGAGGAGAAAGGAAAGACAAAGATGGATATTCTTTCAGTGATCCACTATCTTCCAAAATTGAATCCAAAATTATTTTGTGTTATTCATAAGCAATATAGTGAAGATGCAGATTTTACACTATTCTCCTTGAGAACTCTTTCAAGATACATGGGTTTTACTTCAATATCCTTTAATGCATACAGAGTTTTGCTACTTGAAAGAACAACTGCATTTAGAATTTTTGGATATGCCCAAGGATTCAATGCTTCAAGGGCATGCTACTTCCTTTGTTACTAAAGCTATGCAATGGCTGCAGGGGTGTCAGATGTTAAAAGTATTGTTGGCTACAAGAGAAAAGAGTACCTCATATATAGAGGAGGTTTGCTAGAGCCAAGTTCATTCAAAAGACTCAAGAAGGATTAAATATATTTCTTTTCAAAGCTTATTACTCATGAAATGTACATAGATGCACATATTTATTGCCCAAAGGGATACAAGACATTGCAAATATGAAGGATGTAATCTTTTTTTTGTGTAGTTGATCCATGTCCTAATATTGATCCTTATTGATCCATGATCTATTTTTCTCTAGTGAAAGTCCTATTTATCTAATGATAATAATCTTTTTTTTTTTGTAGGTTATGTCTAGGACAAAGAAAACAGCAAGGAATTCTCTCCAATCACAAGAGGGAAACTCCGAAGTGTAAGCCTTGCCATACATTTTGTTGTGTTCTATTTTAAAGCCTTGCCATCCATTTTAAATTTAAGTTTACCTTGTAGTGTTGCTAAGCTTCTCAAAATGCATATTGATCAAAACATTCCAGGAATTCCTAAATTGAATGAAGAAAAAAGGTTTGGGTACATTCAAATACATGTGCCATTACAGAAAGACAACACCTCATGTGGCTGGAGAGTGATTGCAAATGCAGTAAGGTTCTTGGAACGTAGGTTTTACAATCCTGAGTTAAACTTGTTAGACTATCCAGTTGCTTGGGTCATCTTGATCAAGGAGAGAGTAGTAAATAGCATTATGAAACATGCAATATGCTCTTATGATCCAAACTCACCTCCACCACCACACCACATAAAAAGAAGTCTAAAGAAAAGAAGAAAGGGTTTCCTATTCACTCCCCATTGAAGAGAACTACATTGGAGAGAAAGGGTTTCCTATTCACTCCTCTAGGTTTTCAATTTTTCCATAGTTATCTATATTGGATGAAGACAACTCAACTACATTGGGAGGGGGAAGGGAACAAGGAAAACCATAGAGGAGAAAGGAAAGACAAAGATGGATATTCGTTAGTGATCCACTATCTTCCAAAATTGAATCCAAAATTATTTTGTGTTATTCATAAGCAATATAGTGAAGAGGCAGATTTTGCACTATTCTCCTTGAGGACTCTTTCAAGATACATGCATTTTACTTCAATACCCTTTAATGCATATAGAGTTTTGCTACTTGAAAGAACAACTACATTTAGAATTTTTGGATATGCCCAAGGATTCAGTGCTTCAAGGGCATGCTACTTCCTTTGTTACTCAAGCTATGCAATGGCTGCAGGGGTGTCAGATGTTAAAAGTACCTCAGATATAGAGGAGATTTGCTAGAGCCAAGTTCATTCAAAAAGACTCAAGAAGGATTAAATATATTTCTTTTCAAAGCTTATTACTCATGAAATGTACATAGATACACATATTTATTGCCCAAAGGGATACAAGACATTGCAAATATGAAGGATGTAATCTTTTTTTGTGTAATTGATCCATGTCCTAATATTAATCCTTATTGATCCATGATCTCTTTTTCTCTAGTGAAAGTCCTATTTATCTGATGATAATAATCTTTTTTTTTGTAGTTTATGTCTAGGACAAAGAAGACAGCAAGGAATTCTCTCCAATCACAAGAGGGAAACTCCAAAGTGTAAGCCTTGCCATACGTTTTTTTGTGTTCTATTTTAAAGCCTTGCCATCCATTTTAAATTTAAGTTTACCTTGTAGTGCTGCTAAGCTTCTCAAAATGCATATTGATCAAAACATTCCAGGAATTCCTAAATTGAATGAAGAAAAAAGGTTTGGGTACATTCAAATACATGTGCCATTACAGAAAGACAACACCTCATGTGGCTGGAGAGTGATTGCAAATGCAGTAAGGTTCTTGGAAAGTAGGTTTTACAATCCTGAGGTAAACTTGTTAGACTATATCATCTTGATCAAGGAGAGAGTAGTAAATAGCATTATGAAACATGCAATATGCCCTTATGATCCAAACTCACCTCCACCACCACACCACATAAAAAGTAGTCTAAAGAAAAGAAGAAAGGGTTTCCTATTCACTCCCCATTGAAGAGAACTACATTGGAGAGAAAGGGTTTCCTATTCACTCCTCTAGGTTTTCAATTTTTCCATAGTTATCTATATTGGATGAAGACAACTCAACTACATTGGGAGGGGGAAGGGAACAAGGAAAACCATAGAGGAGAAAGGAAAGACAAAGATGGATATTCATTTAGTGATCCACTATCTTCCAAAATTGAATCCAAAATTATTTTGTGTTATTCATAAGCAATATAGTGAAGAGGCAGATTTTGCACTATTCTCCTTGCGGAATCTTTCAAGATACATGCGTTTTACTTCAATACCCTTTAATGCATATAGAGTTTTGCTACTTGAAAGAACAACTACATTTAGAATTTTTGGATATGCCCAAGGATTCAGTGCTTCAAGGGCATGCTACTTCCTTTGTTACTCAAGCTATGCAATGGCTGCAGGGGTGTCAGATGTTAAAAGTACCTCAGATATAGAGGAGATTTGCTAGAGCCAAGTTCATTCAAAAGACTCAAGAAGGATTAAATATATTTCTTTTCAAAGCTTATTACTCATGAAATGTACATAGATACACATATTTATTGCCCAAAGGGATACAAGACATTGCAAATATGAAGGATGTAATCTTTTTTTGTGTAAGTGATCCATGTCCTAATATTAATCCTTATTGATCCATGATCTCTTTTTCTCTAGTGAAAATCCTATTTATCTGATGATAATAATCTTTTTATTTTTGTAGTTTATGTCTAGGACAAAGAAGACAGCAAGGAATTCTCTCCAATCACAAGAGGGAAACTCCGAAGTGTAAGCCTTGCCATACGTTTTTTTGTGTTCTATTTTAAAGCCTTGCCATCCATTTTAAATTTAAGTTTACCTTGTAGTGCTGCTAAGCTTCTCAAAATGCATATTGATCAAAACATTCCAGGAATTCCTAAATTGAATGAAGAAAAAAGGTTTGGGTACATTCAAATACATGTGCCATTACAGAAAGACAACACCTCATGTGGCTGGAGAGTGATTGCAAATGCAATAAGGTTCTTGGAAAGTAGGTTTTACAATCCTGAGGTAAACTTGTTAGACTATCCAGTTGCTTGGGTCATCTTGATCAAGGAGAGAGTAGTAAATAGCATTATGAAACATGCAATATGCCCTTATGATCCAAACTCACCTCCACCACCACACCACATAAAAAGAAGTCTAAAGAAAAGAAGAAAGGGTTTCCTATTCACTCCCCATTGAAGAGAACTACATTGGAGAGAAAGGGTTTCCTATTCACTCCTCTAGGTTTTCAATTTTTCCATAGTTATCTATATTGGATGAAGACAACTCAACTACATTGGGAGGGGGAAGGGAACAAGGAAAACCATAGAGGAGAAAGGAAAGACAAAGATGGATATTCATTCAGTGATCCACTATCTTCCAAAATTGAATCCAAAATTATTTTGTGTTATTCATAAGCAATATAGTGAAGAGGTAAATTTTGCAGTATTCTCCTTGAGGACTCTTTCAAGATACATGCGTTTTACTTCAATACCCTTTAATGCATATAGAGTTTTGCTACTTGAAAGAACAACTGCATTTAGAATTTTTGGATATGCCCAAGGATTTAGTGCTTCAAGGGCATGCTACTTCCTTTGTTACTCAAGCTATGCAATGGCTGCAGGGGTGTCAGATGTTAAAAGTACCTCAGATATAGAGGAGATTTGCTAGAGCCAAGTTCATTCAAAAGACTCAAGAAGGATTAAATATATTTCTTTTCAAAGCTTATTACTCATGAAATGTACATAGATACACATATTTATTGCCCAAAGGGATACAAGACATTGCAAATATGAAGGATGTAATCTTTTTTTGTGTAATTGATCCATGTCCTAATATTAATCCTTATTGTTCCATGATTTGTTTTTCTCTAGTCAAAGTCCTATTATCTGATGATAATAATCTTTTTTTTTGTAGTTTATGTCTAGGACAAAGAAGACAGCAAGGAATTCTCTCCAATCACAAGAGGGAAACTCCGAAGTGTAAGCCTTGCCATACGTTTTTTTGTGTTCTATTTTAAAGCCTTGCCATCGATTTTAAATTTAAGTTTACCTTGTAGTGCTGCTAAGCTTCTCAAAATGCATATTGATCAAAACATTCCAGGAATTCCTAAATTGAATGAAGAAAAAAGGTTTGGGTACATTCAAATACATGTGCCATTAGAGAAAGACAACACCTCATGTGGCTGGAGAGTGATTGCAAATGCAGTATGGTTCTTGGAAAGCAGGTTTTACAATCCTGAGTTAAACTTATTAGACTATCCAGATGCTTGGATCATCTTGATCAAGGAGAGAGCAATAAATACCATTATGAAACATGCAATATGCCCTTATGATCCAAACTCACCTCCACCACCACACCACATAAAAAGAAGTCTAAAGAAAAGAAGAAAGGGTTTCCTATTCACTCCCCATTGAAGCATGGGCCAAAGAATAAGAGTAGAGGTGAGGGCTCCAAAAAAGGACAGAAAAGAAGGGTGAAACATTATATTTTTGGAATGTAAGATTGTAATCTAATGTGTGACCAACATATGTTGGAAGATTTATTGATGTACAAATTGTATGTAATTATGCCAGTCTTCATTTGGAAGATGGTCATTGTAGCTATATTTATATGCCTTGAGTAATGTAATGTTGAATTGATCCTCTTTACTAAGCAAAAGTGACTTCATTGCATGGTTCAAGCAAAATTGAATTGGTCCTTTCATCAAAATGTCTATTTTGTGTGCTTTTTGATTTATTCATGTTGAAAAGTTAAATGTGAAGAGGATAGAGAAGTTTTTATGACACGACCCATGCAAGCGATACGGGCAATCAGAGAATTTCAAATGGCTCGTATCGCTTGTATTGGTTGTGTCATCCAATCTTTTCCATTTTGTCATACCATCCATTTTGTCATATGCAAGTTCCTGTATAATCATTGCACCATTGAAACATCATCAAAATGTTGAAATTAAACAAAAAAATTGCCAATATGAATATAGTCCATAAAAAGCCATAATTGAAGTGATGTAATGAGTCACATTCTTAGTTACCATCCTGCAAAGGAAAACCAATGGAAGTATGGAAAAAGGTTCTAAAAGGGGAGATATATTATGTAATAATTTCTTGGTTTATATTCATGAATCACCTAGAATTTACTCATACAAGTTCCTTTATAATCATTGCACAATAGAAACCTCATCAGAACAGAAAAATGCCAATATGAATGTAGTCCATAAAAAAGACATAATTGAAGTGATGTAATGAGTCACATTCTTAGTCTCCATCCTACAAAAAAGTTAAATGTGAAGAGGATAGAGATGTTTTTATGACACCACCGATGCAAGCGATACAGGCAATCAGAGAATTTTGGATGGCCCATATCGCTTCTATCGGTCGTGTCATCCAATCTTTTCCATTTTGTCATACCATCCATTTTGTCATATGCAAGTTCCTGTATAATCATTGCACCATTGAAACCTCCTCAGAATCTTAAAACTAAACAAAAAAATGCCAATATGAATATAGTCCATAAAAAGACATAATTGAAGTGATGTAATCAGTCACATTCTTAGTCACCATCCTGCAAAGAAAAATCAATGGAAGTTTGAAAAAAAGCTTCTTAAAGAAGGAGACTTGTTACAATCTAAAGGGTTGGAACTTGATCACCCTGGGTGGCAGGCAAGTTATGCAAGATAATGTTTTCTCTAATCTAATGTTAACTATTGCATCATCAATTGAGAATCTGAACTATGATGATGCCTCATTAAGGTATTCCAGGAGCTTCCTTACATTTCTGAATTTCCAATTTGCAGTGACAATTATTTTCCTAGATTGAAAATCTGGATGAATCAGTACTTCTGGACAGCTCTCCTCTGAGTCTAAGCTATCCAAAGTCCAAGCTCTTTTGTACATTACCTGTATTTTTTAGAAGCTTTGGATTTTTTCTTAGATGAACATCACCACCATGAAATTCCATTTCTGAAAGTAGAGATTGACATTTTTTAATGAAAATCCCTCTAATGTAGTGTGTTTTGTAAATAGTTTATGTATTGTAGATAATTCCTTGAAATCTCCTAGAGCCTTGAATGGTAGCCCTGTAAACCATCCTTACCATCTCCAACAAATCTAATTAGATCATGAAGATTATGAAAAGGGGGATACCTTCCAGTTTGTGGATCAATTAAATAAACAAATCCATCTGCCCATATGTCGATATGTTTTTTGCCTTCTTTATGCAATCCATCCACTTTAGAATGTTGATGAGCCCTTCGGCATACCTTTCTTGTCGTTGCATACTCTTGAGGTTCTCCATGGTCTACTACGAAGAGGCTCTGTGTGGGCAAAATTTCAGAGCCATTCGATCTCTGAATTGTGACTGAATCAGGTTTTAGTAAGCATGTGTCTTGCAGGGCAGATTCTAGAAGAGGTTCTCTTATTTCCGCTACGTGTATTGGAGTGTGTTGGAGTGAAATTTCTCCACATTTTGGTATCAGAGCTTTGGTTGCAGAGCATTGGGAGTGGAGCCAATGTATGTGCAAAGAGATCTTGAAGAAGATGCAGAGATGGTAAAGGAAAGCTTGGAGCTATCATGCTCATTGGAAAGCTATGGAGATGAAGCTTGAGTATGTAAGACATTTTGTTGCTTTATGCTATTAGAAGTGATACACTCTCTTGTCCTACTCTCTTCTATAAATTCTTGATAATTGAGTCATGCTTTAAGTGATTCTAATCACTTTGTTGAAGATTTATGAGCAGCCTATGCAAGAAGAAGATTCAATCAAAGAATCTTGGATGCACAACTACGAGTTGTATGTGAGCATTGTATGGATGCTTTGGACATTGCACTCAATTGAATGAAGTGCAAGTTTTGATTATGTACATGGCTGAAGTTGTAATATTTTTATGCAAGCTTGATGATATCATTATATGCTTATGCATTGGATATGCTAATGTATGCATGCTTATGAAGTCTATGCTCAAGTTGAATGACAATTTTGGACAGCCATGTGTAGGCTGAATATAAATTGAATTTAAGAGTTGACGAATGATGTCTATCATGCAAAATGTATGCACATGTGGTCAAGTTGAATATATACACATGTTTGATAATGTGTGGATGAGTATGAGGCTATTTTATAAAGCCTATACAAGCTGAAAATTTGCAGGTTTATGCAACCATATAAATTGGCATAATGTGAGCTGAATATAAGCTCAAATGATTGGTGCTTTATAGACATGCTTCTATGAATTTGTTAGCATGATATTGGAGCTTTAAAGGTTTTTCATGTTCAGCCAGCATACGAGCTGAAAGTACATGTGTTTGGATGCCATGAGGAATGGTAAGATGCAAGGCTGCCATGTATGAAGATTGTGGATGTATCTTGTTGTGGATAAAACTCATTGAGGTAAATTTGTAAAAAGAAAATATGTATGCTTATGTTATGATAACTAAAAGCATTTGATTCTTGAGTTTAGATACATCATGTGAATGCAATGCTCTTATTAGCACAAGCCCAATCAAAAGCGAGCAAAGCTTGGATGATGCAAGGACACAAAGCTTGGAGCCAAAGTGAAGGAAGGAGCCCAAGCTGAAAGGTGGACAAGGGTGAAGCCTAGGATTGAGCTTCCCCACAAAGGAGGACTAGAAGACTCCAATAAGGGCTGCCATGAAGTGTTGAAGACTCAATGAGGACTTGAGGATACTCCCCATGGATTGAGCACAAGCAAGTGCCATGACAAGAAGGTAGAGTCACTCATGAGAAGTGTGACAACATGGCTGAAGTTGAAGGAGGTAAAGAAGTGTGTTTGTAATGCTAAGGGCTGATGTAAAAGGTTTTGAAAAAATCCACATTGCGTGAGGTGGTAAGTTCCAAGCATAAATCATGTGAATGTATTGTGAAAGTTTGAAGGCAAGTAAGACCACCAAAGAGAGTGGCAAGCCTATGGCAAGTAAGACCATTCAAAGAGGAATGGCAAGCTATATGTAAAGGCAAGTAAGACCACCCAAGAGGAGTGGCAAGCCTATGGCAAGTAAGACCATTCAAAGAGGAATGGCAAGCCTCTGTGAGGGAAAGTAAGACCATCCCAAGAGGAATGGCAACCCTTGTTAGGTGCAAGAGGCACCATTGATCACATTCACAATTTCTTGTGTTGTTTTGTAGGTGATGAAGAAAGCTTGGAAGGTGTGGAAGCTATGAATGCTTCACATAAAGAGGAACTCATGAAAGAGTTCATGTATGATCAGCCCATTGTTGATTTTGAAGGTATAAAATCAGCCATGAAGAATGGAGTAAAGATTATGAAGCAAGGGGGAGTTAGCTTGCAAGGATTGGAAGATCCAAGAAGAGTCCAAAGAAGAGAAAGTGGAGCCAACACAAATTTCAGATTTGGAAGAAAAGAATTCATACTCAAAGGAAGAGTAAGATCAGCCATCAAAAGAGAAGGAGCAGCCATGCTGCACAAAAGAAGGCATGAAGATAAAGGAAGCATCACAAGCATGACATCATCAAAAGGAGATGCAAAGATTGCACCCAAAGACAAAGTCAAAAGATGATCCAAAGACAAAGGAGGATCAAAGCAAAGCATGCAAGCCTAGAATCCATTAAGCCATGGAGCCATGAAGCCATGACGTTGCAAAGAGAGGACAACAAAGA
>CM035434.1:43749625-43847125 GCA_020310875.1 Ceratopteris richardii
AGGAAGAGGTTGAGTAGTCACATGAGGAGGAAGATACTTCACCCCCTCAATGCCTCAATGGAGTCATTTAGGAAAAAAATAAGAATAAAAGAAACTTGACTTGGAGGCAATGTAATGATAAATTTAGTTAGAATTGGGAAGTTTGGAGAAAGATCTACAAGATGCATTTACTAAGGATGATTCTTAGGAAAAATACATAGCATCTAAGAATGGGAAAGGTTTCAAGAAGAAGAAAATGGGTTTTGTGCTTGTAGATCCACTCCTTGAGGATATAGAAATGATGTTCAAAGCATGTGAGATTCGGGTAAAAATCAATCTTAATATGGAAACAAATCATTGGTATTACCTTGATTCCCAATTGGAAAAAGAGAGGATTAGCATGTACAAACATCTCATTGAGTTTTCGCTGAAGATTCTCAAAGAAGTCAGGCTACTTAGGGAGAGAATACTCATTCTTGTAGTTCAAAATCCAGTTCTTAATGATGGAGCAAGAGTGATACTTATCTCATACAAAACCTACCAAGTAAAGAGAGCCACAAGAAAATCACATTAAGATTAGAGTTGTGCCGAATTCAATTGAATCTTTGGTAGAAGAGCCTATTACTAGTGTGATAAAGAAGTCAATTGATGAAGACGTAAAGATTAGTTTGGTAATATATAAAGCTGAGCAGAAATGTCTACAATACTTCTGTGACCAATTACAAGAAGCTAGATTTAATAAAGAGATGCAATATGGACAAAAACCTCCACCTTAAGAGATTAAAGATCATAAGAAATCTCAATTTACTTTCTTATCTCCTAAATGCAAGCGCATCATGGATAGATCTCTCAATAGAAGAAGAAGAAGAAGAAGAAGAAGAAGAAGATGATGATGATGATGATGATGATGATGAGGATGATGAATATCTCATGGAATTCCCATAGTATACAAGAGAATACAAAAGAGAATCCATTGTTGAAAAGGTGACTTCCTAATATCATGAAAAAGGGACAAAGAGTACAAGTATTGAGCTCTTAAAGAACGCCCAGGGGAAATGCATCTTAACAATAGAAAGAAATTTTGCACACAAATCCACACTTATGGTATAAGATGGCCAAACACGTGGAGCCCCATACCATGATTTTAAAACAAGCGCTAGTTGACAAGGTAGGAGATTATAGTGAAGGAAATGAAGGAAATAATTTCCTACATATCACATTCAATGAGCACACTATGAAACCCATTTTAGATAGCAAAGTAGGTTCAACATTCACTGCTAGATCCCTGTAGGAAAATTGGGGAAAACCTGCACTACATCCCACCCATGTAAAGTTGCAATTGGTTGATGGACATATAGAGTGTCACATTGGTTTTTAGAGAACACGAAATTGAACACTTGTGGAGTTGATTTTGACCACACTCTTGCCACTTATAACTTCAATGATGTGAGTAATTATGAGATGATTCTAGATGGACCATTTATGCACACGATTGAAAGTCATGTAGGATTGGATAACAATGATCTATACTTGCAATAATTGGGGATAACAACTAGAATGAATCACCACTCATTTGAACACCAAGATATCCCTCCCATCCAATGAAATAATGTGTAAAAATATGTTAGTGATACCCCTCAAATATATCATCGAACTTTGAATCCTGGATGGACGAGGATGTGAAATTGTGGGTTTGTAGGTAAGCTCATGAAGAAGAGCAAAGATTAGAGACTCCACTAATTTGTTGATCAAGATAGAGATGTTGAAGTACAACATAAATTCCTCAACTTTTTAAGGACAAAAAATTTGAACCACGTGGTTGGATGAAAGTCCTAGCCATCACGGACATCTCTATTAATGGGAATGCCTTAATAGAACATGGTAATGGCGATTGTATGATCTTAATGGATTGTTCATGCTATCAGGTCTTGAGGAAGTTGAGGAAGGAGAAACATTACTAGTTAAGAGGAAAGCTTTGATAAGAATGACTTCGTTTCTACTCACATAAACCTATCTTGGATACAAAAAATTGAGTTTTTGACAAAAGTTCATGCTAATGATTGTATAAGGGTTAGGATCAATTTCATAGCTCAGGGGATTTTTTTGTATGTCTCCTCACCAGCTCCTTGTTGTCTCCTTGCCCACTCCCTTTTTACATATCCATGGAGTCAACCCCCCTTGACCCCTCGAGTTATTGTGTGGAGTAGGGCTTCGTTCCTATCATGGGATCCTAAGGAACTCCTCTAGGAGCCCTTAGGGTTGTTTTATTTTCCTTAATTACATTCTAGGTGGTAAGGAGTAAGAAGTATGTTATAGAAAGGTCTTTTTCATTTTTGGATAGCTTGGATTGGCCTAGTTCATCATCACCTTCTCCACTAGCAATGGTTCTTGGTTAAGTCTAGTCCGATTTTTTCTATTGATGTCAATTTGCTCCACAGACTCCTCTCAAATAAGTGGTTGGTGGTCCTTGTAAAACATTCTCTCAACCTAAAGGAAAAAATGCTTTCATGTAGTTCCCATCCTTCTCTCACAATCCTATCATCACTCAATGGTCTCAACATAGCTCCAGTTTCTTGTCTGTCACCCCCACATAACTAAGTCCTTTGTCTAGCCCACCACCCTCTCCTTGTAAGAGGTTTTGTCTACTTTGATCTTAGTTAGAATCCATGAACTCTATTCTGATCAAGACTACCCTTGGGATTTGTCTTGGTCCCAAGCTTCCTTTAGATGTTGTCAAACAATGCTCTACCTGCACCTTCTACAAACTCAACATGCTACCTCCGCATATTTTGTATCAATCTAATGTTTAATTCTTCTCCTTATTTTACAGTGCCACCCAAGTTGATAGAATTTTAGGGAAACACCACTGGCTCAACCAAAAAACATCCCAATAGTCTTTTTAAAATGGGAACATAGATTCATTGCTCTCAAGGATGAATCCACATTTCCCTATTTGAGTAGAATTCCTCAATCTCCCCTTTATGGTGGCACCATGCAATCAAGGGCATGGGAAAAATTCTCAAAAAGGTTGTAGCTATCAAATAGCAACCTCATATTAACCTACATTAGAATTATGAGTTTTGGGTCAAGATTAGCTTATCAGATCCCCTCAAAGAGTATGTCAATCTTGATGAAAATTCTAGAGGCATTGATCGCACCCACTAGGTCGTCTATAAGAACCTCCCTCACGACTGCTTCTTATGTCACAAAGTTGGTCACTACACCAAAGATTGCCTCCTATGCAAACCTCCAATGCCAATGGCGGCTTCTCCTAGTCCCCATAATATTGATGCAAAAGTTTTTACCCTCATCAAGTCTCAATCATAGCCATCCCCTAGGTCATATCCCCCCAATCATCGAGTAGAATTGGACCCTCCACAAAAATCATATCTCTCTTGGATAAAGATATTGCTACCTCCCCCAGAACTCCCTAGGGTGACTTATTTGATGTTGAGTCATCCCGATCAATCCCCGTGTCTCCACATTTATCCTTGCTCATTCTAATAAGGGGGTGATGGAAGTTGAGTCACCCATCATCTTCCTAAATTGGTGTGGGAAGACGAATTCGATATGGCCATGATCTTTAAAAGTAAGGATTCGAAGCCCTCTCACCCTTCCAAGTCAACATAATTGGTAGTCAAAGTGCCTAGGAAGTTTAGAAGAAATTCCTAAATCTTTCTCTTCATGCCTCCTTTTGATGTGTTCTCTTTCAATTAAAAAGGCTGAATTAGTCTCTCCATGGTGTATGACATTTTTGCGAGTCTGCACACCCTCCCTTGGCCTCCCCTCATCATCTTTCTTTAGGAGGTCAAGGACTCCAATCAATCTCTTGATTGGAACCTTAACATCCTTTTCAGATACTTATACTAGTTTCACTCGAACCACCAGCAAGGTTCTAGTGGGACTTCTATTGAGATCTCTAGCACTTTCATGTATGTGATCCAATATCATTTGGTTGACCCTATAAATAACTAGGTTTTGTTCAGCCTTCATCAAGATTTTAATTGTTCCATCATCTCGCTCTATGCTCCATACTACTCTTCATTTAGGATGTTTTTGTGGAGTCATCTTGCTAAGAATAGGGTGATTTTATCCTCATTGGCCACATCAATATGGAAGATTCTTATGATGATAGGTGAAAAGGTCTTGGTAAAGTGGTTGTAGGTTCTCAAAAGAGGTCTTGGTCTAATCTCAAGATCTCTAACACTTATTTTGATGTCGGGTGTTGAGCCCATAACAGTCATGTTGGTCAAAGTCAACTGGTCAAAGTCAATTGGTCAAAGTCAACAAGGTCAAGGTCAAAGTCAACAGGTGCAAAATCAAAGTGTGTAAGTGCAGGTGTCAAAGTGCACAGGTAGTGCACAATGAATTGTCCACAAAGGGTAAATTGGAGAAAATGGGTTGCAGGTTGCAGAGGTATTTTCTCTAATTTCCCTAAGGTTCAAAGGGTGTTTTAAAGTGTTTTGGAAGGTTCAGGTGAACCCCCTCTTATGTGCAAAAGTGAAGACTTAAAAGGAAACATGAAGGTATGTGAAGCGGCAAAGTGTACGCACAGGTGAAAGTATGGCCCCCCCATTAAAATTTTTGGTTTTAGACTAAAGTCACTACAGGACAAAACAGTGAGTCGTTGGCTGCCACTTGGGAGGACAATCTTGGGACATCAAAGTGAGCACCAAGATACCATGGCAGTTAGGAGCGTACGTGATCGGCACACTCACATCAAGGCAAGGGCCATTCTTGGACCAATCTTAGAGTAAGCAAGAGAGCATAGTCTAAGGGAGCAAGAGGAAGAAGTGCAAGAGTCACCAGTGCGACGACGCAGAGAAGTGGAAGTGAAGGAGTGCATAGGGAGTGCCTAAGGGATTGTGCAAAGAGTGCTAAGCTAGTCCCCCAAGTATTCACTCCTCCCCCTTTGTGGAAGCTTGGTGCAAGGTGTGCACAAGGATAAGCTTGAAGCAGGTGGAGGTCGTGCAGAGGAGGCCGGCGGCAAGAAGACTTTGGGATATTTGGTATTTTGTAATTGGGCACTCTGTGGGATTGTGCACAGAGGTATTGGCTTGTCTTGTACTTCAAACCTTGTAATTGTCTTACTGTAATCAATCGGCAGAAGCTTCCAGGTGTATTTTCTCTTCTTGTTTCTTCCCCTTTTCTCCTACAAACCCTCAAACTCCTTCTTGTCTAAGAATCCACCAACAAAATTTGGCACGCCCGGTGGGACCTCCAAGGAGATTTGAGCTTAGGAGAAACCAAGTGCCAAGCATAGAAGAGATCAAGTGTCGACAGAACCACAATGCTACTTCATCAAACAAAAGGTAAATATATTCTTATCAAGTGTCTTACATTCAGTGGGCTATGAGCTGCTCATGACCGCAACCCGATCCCAAGTATTGAGGGTCACCTGCAAGCAGACAAGGAGGAAGGTTGTTAGAAGGTCCCCCAGTCCACTATCTTCCACATCATCAGTCAAGAGCATGGCGGGTCAGGTAGACTTGGAAACTTTACTCTCTAGATTAAATATAAAGTTTCCTTCTTTCAAGGGCCTAGCTCAGGAGGATCCAGATGAACACATTAGGAGGTTTTTGGCACTATGTAAGACTAGAGGCCTAATGGGTAGAGAGGATGCTTTTTTGATTCTCTTCCCTGCCACATTAGAGGGATTAGCTGATAAGTGGTTCAGTCAGTTTGCTGAAAACCATTTTACCACTTGGGATGTGATGAAAGATGCTTTTAAAAATCAGTTCCAGCATGGCAACACTGCGGAGATTATCATAGAAGAGCTAGAAAATTTAAGATTAGGTCCAGGAGAAAAGTTCCCAGAGTTTGTGACTCGGGCCAAAGCACTAATGGCTAAATTGCCAGATCCACCACACGATTTTTTTGTCAAGAAATGGTTGGCTAAGCCCCTACCAGTGGCCACCCAATGCAAAATAAAGGAATTAGTGCTACCTACAGCCTCCATAGAGGAATTCATCAGCACAGCCACACGCTTGGAGCAGATAAGGTACCAGTATGGAGCAACCTCTTCCCAACCAACATATGGTGCAGAAATGGAGGATCCAGTGATACAACTAAGGAAAGAGCTGGAGGGCTTAAAAAGAAATAAGCCCTACAAAGAGGAAGAGAATGTTGTTGCTTAGTTGAGAAGGGAAATTGAAGCACTAAAGCTCCAAAAGGAGGAGGAGGCCCAGGCAGAGGAATTGGCTCAGCTGCGACAGGAGTTGCAGGAGCTCAAAGGAGGTGGCATCAAGAGTGGACTTTGGTGTTCCATGTGCAACAAGCAAGGTCACATAGTAAGTGAATGTCCTCTGTTAAGTGTGATTTGTCAATTATGCAGAAAGGTTGGCCATGAGGCCCATGAATGCCAATCAAGAGGAATGCCGGCAACAACATATTGGACACAAGGAGGACCCCCAACACCAGCAAATGTGATGGCTGCTGCACCAAATCAAGGTAACAACTATAATCCTAGACAGAGGAATAACTTTGGAAATGGGCCTAGGAGGCCAATCATCTGTTTCAGATGTGGAGAATGTGGGCACTATCAAAGTAGGTGCACCCTACCAGAAAATGCCCCTCCTTGCAGGAACTGCCCTGATGCAAGACACCATTATACAAATTGTTGTCCTAAGAATCAAGCCTCTTCATCCGGGCCTCATATTCAAATGATTTCGGTACACAAAGAAGAAGTGCGTGATCTGGTCAATGAGCCATCACCATCTACCAGGGTGGTGCAATTAGAAGAAATAGAATCTTTGATTGTGCAGACAAGAAGCAAGGGGAAGGCTCAAGCAGACATAGGACAAGGGTCAAAGATTAAGGAATGGAATCAAAACAGAGAACCATCTGAAGATAAAGTCACCACAGGTGCAAATACAAGTCAAAAAGAAGATCTCATATGCACCAGTGATGCCATTGGGCATGCCTTCAACAGGGCTCATGAGGAGTTTGATAAGTCAACTAGAGTCCAAGCTCTCAAGGAATCAGAGGCTTCAAAACTACTCAAGTCCATGAAGAAGGAGGTTAGTATTTTTGAATTAATAAAGATGGATGGGAAATTCATATCAGAGTTATTGCAGATAATTGATGAAGCTTCCACTACAAGTTTGGTGGCAAATACTACTGTTTTACGTAAAGGAAAAATTGTAGGGGAAGCACCCCTCACAGATTATAAAAGTCCTCGGCTGACAATATCTATCAAAGGTCATGAATTTCAAGGACTTATTGTGGATGGTGGTTCTGGCATTAACTTGATGCCTGAACACACAATGGAAAAGATTGGACTCCATCCTTCAAGGCCTGCAAATTTCACTGTTACTTTGGCAGATCAGAGCAAAGTAACGCCCTTGGGAGTGATCCCAAAAGTTCCACTTGAAGTACAAGGTAATCTATTCATTCTGGATTTTGTGGTTTTAAGATTGCCCCAGGTTGAAGGAGGATTTCCTCTCTTAATTGGACGACCATGGCTAAGGCATGCAAGTGTCATTCATGATTGGGGCAAGGACACTATGTGGGTACAAAAGAAAGGGCAAGAGCTGACACAGATTCATTTAGAAGAGGGCCCAGATAATCAAGGAAACACTAGCATGATGCAAACAGTTGGCATTTGCATGGAAACAAAATCGGAGGATCAACCCCAAATAGATTTCGAGGAAGAAGAGGATATTCTAAATTGGCTCCAAGCAGGCAACTCTTCCTCTTGTTTTGGAATTTTTCTTAATAATTCTTGCACGACTGAAGGTTATGATGAAGATAAGGAAAAAGTCTAGGTTGATGGATTGGGAGAGCCCATCACAGACCACAGAAGGGGCAGGAAGACACCCCTCAAATACAACTTGGAGGAGGATATGACAACCACAGATAAAGAAGTTTCTAAAGCTAAAGGCAAGGTAAAAAATTCTAGTGAAGAATGGTCTTTCCCAATTCAAGAAATCCCTGCAGGATGGATGCAGGACAAGGAGGAACACATTGAAGTCCAAAATACACCTGCTTATGAAGCAATGTACGAAAAGCTAGTAGAAGAAGAAAAGGAAGCAGATGCACACGAAGATAATATGGTAGAGAGAAATCATGTCCAAGAAATACAATTAGGCACTCAAGACAATAATCGGCCAGTTTTGGTGGCCACTTGGTTGTGGAGCCACTCAGGGCTCCTTGAAAAGGTAAAATCATTCTTGACCCAGTATGTAGATGTTTTTGCCTGGCATTATAAAGACTTAGAAGGAGTGCCTGCAACTTATGGAGAGCATAGAATCCCTCTAGTTGATGGAGCCAAACCCATAAGAGGAAAGAGTTATAGACTTAATCCAAAATATGTTGAAGCTGTCTATGTGGAAATCCAAAAGATGGAGGATGCAGGAATCATCATTCCTGTTGAACACTCAGAGTGGCTCTCACCTATGGTTATAGTACCAAAGAAGAATACTAATAAAATCAGAATTTGTGTTGACTTTAGAGCACTCAACAAGGTGACCATTCCAGATGGTTTCCCAATGCCTTTTGCAGAACAGGTCATTGAAGAAGTGGCTGGGCATGCATTATATAGCTTTATGGATGGATTCAGTGGCTATAACCAAATATCAATACATCCAGAGGATCGTGAAAAGACTGCTTTTATCACACCTTGGGGAACATATGTGTATGTAAAAATGCCATTTGGGCTCAGAAATGCTCCAGCCACCTTTAACAGAACGGTCAATCTCATTTTTGGCCCCCTATTGCTGGAATCACTTAGAATCTTCATGGATGACTTCTCTTCGTTTTCAGGATCTCACAAAGAAACTCCTCTAGATTGTTTGGACCACCACTTGAGGCAGCTGCAGAATGTTTTCAAAAGATACAGGGAGACTAAGTTAAAGCTCAATCCAAACAAATGTCATTTCCTTGTGACAGAAGGAACCCTCTTAGGACATGTGGTGTCGGCTAAAGGTATGGCCCCAGATCCTGACAAAATCATTTCTATATTAAAGTTGCCTAAACCTAAATCCCCTAAAGAGATTCAGAGTTTCTTGGGGCATACTGGATACCGTAGAAGGTTTATAAAAATGTATGCAGAGATAGCCAGACCTCTGGCTAGACTTACAGGTAAGGAAGTACCTTTTAAATGGGAAGAAGAGGAGGAAAAAGCATATCAAACATTACGGTCAAGGTTAGTGTCTGCTCCTATTTTGGTCACACCTGAGTGGTAAAAAATCTTTCATATACATGTAGATGCCAGTGCCTATGCAGTGGGGGTAGTTTTGACCCAACCCAGTGAAGAATTTAAAGTGGACAGACCAATTCAATATGCCAGTAGAATCTTGACCAAGGCTGAAAGGAATTACAGTACTACAGAAAGGGAAGCCCTAGCAATGGTCTTTGCTGTCCAAAAATTCCGTCATTACTTACTGGGAGTAAAATTTATTATTATAACAGATCACCAACCACTAAAATACCTACTCAACAAACCACAAGCCACTGGTAGAATATGGAGGTGGTTATTGTTGTTCCAAGAGTTTGATTTTTCTGTAGTCCATAAACCAGGTAAAGAAAATGTTATGGTGGATCACCTATCCAGAATCAATATGATGAATCAAACTAGTGGAATCAATGATGACTTTCCAGATGCTCATCTGTTTGCTGTACAAGCTCAAGGTTGGTATTATGACATCAAAAATTTCATTAAAACTGGGTTGTATCCAGAAAAGGCTAGTGCTGTACAAAAGAAGAGACTGCTAATCAAGAGTAGACCATATACCTTCATTGAAGATAAATTGTATAGACAGGGCAAGGATGACAGGTTCAGGAAGTGTTTGGAAGAAGAAGAAGTGAGGGAAGTCCTTCACTCTGCACATGAAGGAACATGTGGTGGGCACCTTCCAGGGCATATTATGAGTCAGAGGATACTGGATGCTGGTCTATGGTGGCCTACACTATTTAGGGATGCAGATGAATGGGGAAAGGCATGTGACATTTGCCAGAGGTGTGGACCTAAGCCAACAAAGCAGAGGCATAACCCCTTGGTTGTTTCCACTTCCTGGCAACCATTTGAGAAGTGGGGGCTAGATTTTGTAGGGCCCATCTACCCTCCCGCAATTCCAAAAAGAGAAAAATATCTCTTGATAGCTACAGATTATGCGACAAAGTGGGCTGAAGCTATTGCCTCCCCTGATTGCACTGCCCAAACTGTTGCCGATTTCATTTATAGTAGCATCATTTGCAGGTTTGGATGCCCACTTGAAATTTGTACAGATCAAGGTACACATTTTGTCAATAAGGTCCTGCAAGAAATTTTTAACAGGTATAGAATTCTACATAGGACCTCTTGTGCTTACTATCCAAGAGCCAATGGACAGGCTGAGTCGACAAATAAGGTTTTAATCTCAATGTTAAGAAAGGAGTGTATGTTGCAGCCCACTTCATGGGGCATTGCTTATCAAGGTACACTGTGGGCATACAGGCTAGCCTACAAAGAGGCCACAGGATATTCTCCATTCCAGCTAGTTTATGGCATATTGCCCATTGAGCCCTTTGAATTTTTACATGGTTCACCTAAGATAGCATTCATGCAGGGCAAGAAGGATTGTGAGGTCTCTCAGAGGCTCGGAGCACTACATAAAGTGGAGGAAATTCGTCTACTAGCAACAAAACAATTGATAGAGACTCAGATGAAGAGGAAGGAGGCACATGATCGACATCTGTGGAACAACAACATTGAAGCAGGCTTCCACATTGGGAAGGACCTTATAGAGTCAAAACAATGCTGAATTGGGGTGCTGTGGAGTTAGAGACGCTGAAAGGAGATGCCTTGCCACTGGTCAACATATCAAGGCTCAAGGCCTATCATCAACAACCTTGAAGAAGTATGGATCACCTGGACCTGCAAAATCTGTCTAGGTTGTACATAGCTTTCTCATCATAATTTGCTCAGTTTTAGTAGTTTTCTTTATCCATTTCATCCTTGATACTGGGGTTTTTAGAAAACCTAGAAGGCATTTCATAACCTCTGCAAAAGTACAACTTTTGGGTATTTTTTGGAAATTTTTCTAGCATTTTTAGCATTTTTCTGGCATTTTTATCCCTTTTCGATGTCCTTTTCTTGCCAAATTTGAGGAATAAAGGAAGCTCCCTGTAGGTTTGATTGCAAAATTCTAGCTTAGGCCTGTAGCAAAATTTTTAATTTTTTTGAAATTTTTTTGAATTTTTTTGCAATTTTTCTCGATTTTTTATATATTTTCTTTGATTTTTGGGGCAATTAAAAAATTAAAAAAAAAAAAAAAATATATATATATATATATATATATATATATATATATATATATATATATATATATATATATAGAAAAAAAAACAAAGAGGCCCCATAGGGGGCGTTTTCTCTTTTTGCAAAAAAAAAAAAAAAAAAAACCACAAAACCCCCCCCCCCCCCCCCCCTATATAATACTCTCCCCCCTTCCGCTCAGCCGGCACTTCAAGCGGCCCCCCAAAAAAAAGGTATCTCCTTCTCTTTTATTTTATTTTAGTTTCTTTTTATTTTTATTTTTATTTTATTTTATTTTATTTTATTTTATTTTATTTTAGTTTATTTTTATTTATTCCTTTTATTTTATTTTATTTTTATTATTTGTTTAATTTTTTCTTTTTATTTTTTTATTATTATTTTTGTATATAGTCTCACTCTCTATTGTTGTTTCCACTGTAATTATCTTTGTACCCCTCTGTTTCTCACGTTTTTACATTCGTTTTTAGGGTATTTGCTCATGCCGGATCCATTTTTTGGGTTCTCTGTCCCCAGTTCATATGTTTTCCTAGGTTTTTTCCCAGTTAAATTCGAGTTATCTTCTTAAGCCATTGCTATCTGTGGTTGCAGCAGCACTTTGTGCTAGCGTTTTTCTCTGCAACTATGGCGTCTTCCGCTCCCCAGCAGGATTCTTCCATGGCTACCGAGGCGTACTCGAAGCTTGCTCCTTCAGCCTTGGCTTTCGATCCTTTCCAGCCCGAGGTAGGCCCCCTATTGCCTCTGGCTCCCTCCCAATCCGCCACTCTGGCCTCCATCTCGACCGACCCTGTCGCCACCCTCCACCCCGCCCCTCGGGCCACCCTTCCCTCCATAGTCCACCCTGTCCCTCGCGCACCACGCCCTATTTTGCCTTCCACCCCTACCCATTTACATGGTAGTCAGCCTTTCGCGGTTTCCCTTCCGTGCCTCTCCCTCTCTGGTTCCTCGTTACATAGCCTCAGACCTCTTCCCCCAGGTCCCCACCTTCCCATTGCAGCGCCACCTCCCACATCCGTGCTGATGCTCTCCGATAGTCTAGTGGCCGACCCGCACGTAGTTCCGGTAGTCATTCCACCTCTCCTATTCCCCGTCCACCCTCGTCCTCCATCGTTGACTATCGCGACCCATCTTTGACCCTATCCATCCGCCTGCATTTAGCTTTGCCTCCCATCCCGCTCATCGATCTCCTTCTCGAGCGTTGCTTGCATCAGGCCGGTCTGTGGCAACTGGCCTCCCTCCTCTTATCCGAGGCAGAAGGGTCCGATATTTGCACAGCCTTGCTTGACTTCCCTCATTTTCCATCCGGTTCGCTGACCCCTGCGATCATAGCTGCCGGCATAGGTTCTAGCATTCATTCGTTTCATGCTCCGCAGTCATTTACTCGGGGTTATCTCGGGAAGAGACCATTGCTTTCTGCATTTCATTATATGGTGTTGATGCCATGCCCACCCACTACCAGCTCGCTGTCCTTCATTCGTTCATTTTCTTCTTCTTATTCCGTAGTCCCTCCTCAGACCTTCCGTTGCACAATATTCATATAGCTGACCCCCTCTTCTGTTTTTTACATGGCCGCCCATTTCCATACGGCACTCTCATGTTCCAGTCGTTCCTCCTGCGCTCTCGCCGATTCCATACTGCCCTCCACCGGGGCACCCGTTCGTTCTCCGTTTATTCCGCCCCAGTGTTGGCTTGGCTATTTCATCTGCCTAGTACACAGCTCATAACATCAAGCCGCACTCTTGACCCTGCCCATCCTCCACCTATTGTCCATTCTTCCCATCCCCCTCCTTCGCCACCACTTGTCGTGCCCACCGCCCCTGGCACTCTTCCGCAGGCATCTGTTCCCATCGCCGCCTCCACTCCCTCTCCAGCTCGCCGTGTCCGTACGCGTTTGATGGATTCCTTTCCTACCCCTACCACTGCCTCGCCCATTCATTTCCACCCCTCGGCCGCTGCCTCCCAGCCCCCTCCCTCTCCAGCCATATCCCTTGAGTCCGCTTCCACCTCCCGTCATCCTCCCTCACCCGCGGCTTCTCCCACTTACCCCCAGCCTACCCAGGCCCCACCCCCATCACCACCCGCCACGCAGCCTTCCGACCCGCAGCCTTCCATCCCGGCTAGCCTCGACGACGACCCACCATTTTTGGGCCTACTTCGTGATGTGAGCCTCGTCGCGAGTGATGGCGCCGACGCAGCCCGTCTCTCCCTTGATTCCGTCTCAGCGACCGCTGCACTTCACCAGCAGTATGCTATGACGATCGATCGCATTCGTGCTGCTGCCGCAGCTCAGTGGAAGACCTCGCGGGATGCGTTGCGGGCTATGCAGCAGGACCGGGACCGGTATCGAGATGAGGTTGATGTTGCGACTCGCGCTCTCATGGAGATCCGCCAGCGTGCGTCATTAGGTATTTGTGATAGTCCTGCGTGTCGGCTGGTCCGCCGAGAGTGCGATCATCTCCGCAGGTACAGGAGCAGGATTGCTGCCTACACTGAGGAGGCAACCATCATTCCCCCCGGCTCACCCGACTTACCTCTACCTCGAGACGATGTTCCTCCCGGAGAGAGGCCTCCTTCCCCGCCGTTGCCATAGTCATGCGTTCTGTATCTATCCACTAGGTTCTATGTATTCACTCATACTTACGTTTCCAGAGTTTCATTGGTTTTTCCATAGACTCATTTTGTTGTGAGGCTCGGTGTAGGATGCATCTACTTATCCCTTTTGGTTCCCTTGTCATTCCTTAGCTCATCACTTCCTTCTGATCGACAGGTCCTTGCCAGTCCTTGGCACTTCATGTACTCACCATGGACAGTTGTTTCCTTGTTCATTTCTGCTTTTATATGAGTTATGGTTCAGTGTTCATTGTGTGTTCATTTTGTAATCTCTGGTTGATTATTGGTTGTTTTATTACTCTGACTGTGTACTACAGGTTGGTTTCTCTCTGGTTGGGTTTGGTTTCTTTCATTGCCACACACCCCATCCTTCCCCCCCCTCCCCTCTTCCCCACACCGCCCCCCCCTCCACCCCCTGTCCCCACCCTACCTTGCTGAGTACTCTCTGGTGCTATCTCCGATGCTCTTGATGGTCTTGGTTGCTGCTCAGTTGTCCTATTACAGTTTTGCTCCTCTCTTGTCATGATGTCCTATATGCTCTGGGTTTGGCTGTAGCTCTCCGGGACGGAGAGCACATTAGGTGGTGGGCAACTGTTGAGCCCATAAAAGTCATGTTGGTCAAAGTCAACTAGTCAAAGTCAACGGGTCAAAGTCAACAAGGTCAAGGTCAAAGTCAACAGGTGCAAAATCAAAGTGTGTAAGTGCAGGTGTCAAAGTGCACAGGTAGTGCACAATGAATTGTCCACAAAGGGTAAATTGGAGAAAATGGGTTGCAGGTTGCAGAGGTATTTTCTCTAATTTCCCTAAGGTTCAAAGGGTGTTTTTAAAGTGTTTTGGAAGGTTCAGGTGAACCCCCTCTTATGTGCAAAAGTGAAGACTTAAAAGGAAACATGAAGGTATGTGAAGCGGCAAAGTGTACGCACAGGTGAAAGTATGGCCCCCCCATTAAAATTTTTGGTTTTAGACTAAAGTCACTACAGGACAAAATAGTGAGTCGTTGGCTGCCACTTGGGAGGACAATCTTGGGACATCAAAGTGAGCACCAAGATACCATGGCAGTTAGGAGCGTACGTGATCGGCACACTCACATCAAGGCAAGGCCCATTCTTGGACCAATCTTAGAGTAAGCAAGAGAGCATAGTCTAAGGGAGCAAGAGGAAGAAGTGCAAGAGTCACCAGTGCGACGACGCAGAGAAGTGGAAGTGAAGGAGTGCATAGGGAGTGCCTAAGGGATTGTGTAGAGAGTGCTAAGCTAGTCCCCCAAGTATTCACTCCTCCCCCTTTGTGGAAGCTTGGTGCAAGGTGTGCACAAGGATAAGCTTGAAGCAGGTGGAGGTCTGGTGCAGAGGAGGCCGGCGGCAAGAAGACTTTGGGATATTTGGTATTTTGTAATTGGGCACTCTGTGGGATTGTGCACAGAGGTATTGGCTTGTCTTGTACTTCAAACCTTGTAATTGTCTTACTGTAATCAATCGGCAGAAGCTTCTAGGTGTATTTTCTCTTCTTGTTTCTTCCCCTTTTCTCCTACAAACCCTCAAACTCCTTCTTGTCTAAGAATCCACCAACATCGGGCATGTATTTGGGATGACCTAGTTTAACAATCAACAAGGCGGCTTCTTTTGAGTAGCCATGCTTGATAGGTGCCTCATTCCCAAGACTCTTGGATCACATGTTTTGTTTGTTCTCTATTCCATCATTGTCCCTTCCAATAATCCCCTAATCATCCTATTGATTTGATCTCATTGTCCAAACCCTCAATTCATATCAATCCCTCTTGGCTTTCTTGTTGGTGAGCAAGTCCTTTAGGTGTGAAATCCTTCGTATCTTGTGCTTCTAACCCATCCCTTTTCCAGTGGCATAGGATTGTTGTGGTTTCCAAAAGGTTCCTCACAACTTACAACAAGGAAGTTTAAGGCCCATAGGCTTACCTAGAGGGTGGTTGTCACATCGAAATTACACTCTTCTCTTGCTTCGAGGGATGGGAGTCAAGAAGTTTCTTGCAAAAATAGCACTCTTGATGCTATCGATAACAAAGCTATTGTGAGGAATCTCAATATTAAATGGGAAGAAGTTGTTGACCCCCCCTAGAGTGTTGATGATGACACGGCAAGGACTCGAACCTCATCAAGCCTGCGGAAGTCGCCGCGTTGTCGTAGAGGGGTGTGAAGGGAGGCAGACGTTCATCTAAAAGAATCACGCTAACCTAATAGTGTGACTGCACGCAGGGTGCTTCTAAGTATGCTTAGGGTTTTGGGTTGATTTTTCAGTTTAGGAGTGATAAAGGCTATATGTTTCTAATCTATTGGAGTATAATCTAAAAACTAAGATTCAAAAGAGCTATCTAATTTTTTTATTTTTCATAACAAATTTTCTTATCATTGCTAAATGTATAGACATATGAAAGTTCAAAATAAAATCTTAGTTATATCGAAAAGTGGAAGTGCTAGAAATATTTAGGATTTAAGCCTATACAAAAGCTTATCATAAGTGTTAATACAATTCCTTATGAACAATCCTATACAACTTAATAGTTCTAAATGAACAATCTTCAAATGTTGCAATTTTGTAAACTTGAAATCTCGTATTCTCCTTTGCAAACTCTTCAATGATCTGCAAGTAGAATCATTAGCAAAAACGTACTCACTCAATCATTTAAATACACAAATGCACACACAGATATGCACGTACGCACTTTCAACTAACTCATACACATCATCCACTTAAAACATGCATACTAAACTAGCTTATACACATGCACATACGCACTTTCAACTAACTCATACACATCATCCACTTAAAACATGTATACTTAGTTTAACTCAAATTAACTTAGAGTAAATTAGAACTTTTACTAACGCATTATTTTGTTTATTATTAATATGAATTTTCTATATTAATTAATCTATAACACATTAAATACATTAGATATTAATTAAATTAACTATTATTTATTATTTAAAATTCCTATCATATAAAAATGACACATTAATTTTTATTTTTATGGCGACACTAACTTATATTAGTTAAATCAATTAAAAATTAAATTGACACATATATAGTTAAGTTTATGTTTTAAATCTATTGATAGTTATAATTATAAGGTTTCACTTATACTATAATTTAGATTAAATAAATATCATGATAAACAAGGTTTAGATACATAGGTGATACAAACTCATGTAATTGGTATTTAGAATAATTTCATAAGGTAACACACTTATCCATAGAGGTTCCTACATTCTCATGAAGTAAATCGACAGATTCACTTATGAGTACTCAAGTTGAGATATGTTCTACCACACCAAAAATGAATAAACAATCCAAAATACACTATACTATGTATAAACTCTTAGGCCTATGCAAACATATAAACACAAATGCATCCTCTTACTTAGTTATTTACATAATCTACATCTTTATATTTCATAAGTAAAGTCTTTCATGAAATTAAGAAGATTAAGACTATTGAAGGTATAAATAAGGATAAATATAAAGATAACTTCAAGGGTTCAACCAAATATCTTTGCCATTATTCTAGGTTCAGAATATATGTCCATATATTGCATGCAGGTAATTCAAAGAAAAGTTAATTAAATAAAAAACAATGTGAGAGAGATTTCAACTAATTGATTTTAAATCAAAACATTTTTATTTTTCCAAATATAAAACCAGGTAAGGAAATCCTTCCGACATCTGCCCCCACCAAACCTGCACATTGTCCTCGATGAGCCAACCTGCAGTTCAATAGGAAAGCAGTATCAAATTCTTTTGGAAAATGTTTCTTGGATTCTTTTCAAACTTATATGAAATATGCTCCTAAATGTAAGTACAACTGCTGATAGTTTAAGAAAACTTTTAAAATTATGCAAACTTGAATCACAAACTTTTTCGTTCAATGCATGAATTTGAAAACAGGTTTTAGAAATTCCTATAGAAGTCAATCAGACAGTTGTGGTACTTGCTCTTCTATTAACCCGTTCAAAAGTAATAAATATTTTATATAAATGTTCTATCCCTCATTCCCTAGCCACTTGCCATAAGATGCATCTAACTAATTCCTCTATAGCATAAATCCGCCTCATATTGCCCGTATAGTAATTCAAAAGTGGTTTCGAGACCACAACTAAATCATGATAACTTTTTTCTTTTCTTTTTCTTTCTTTCTCTTTTTTTATTATTTTTCTTTTTCTCATCTTTTTTCTTTTTCATAATGCAGCAACCATTAATGTACTGCTTTATGCATCTCTCTTTTTTCTTTCTTCGTAACTTTTTTGTTAAAGGGGAAAGGCTTAACCCCTAATCAGAGCAGAGGTTCTAGAGGAATGCTATAGTGGGAACTAGGATCTCATTAGACAAATGGTTTGGAAGTTAAGGTAGTCTACCTATATAAAATTAACTTACTTCTACTAGGAATCGCAAGTCAAGTGTTCCCTCTCCTATCCTTATGAAAGCCATAGGGTCTCTAATTCTTATCTTCTCTTCATACACATCCCTACTTCAGTTTTAAATTCATTGTTTCATAATTTTAATAATCTTCCTTTCCTATCAGAAGGATGTACACATCTACACATGAAATGCATCAATAAAAAATCATATTAGCAATTAGAAAATAAGTAAAGTTTAGAACTCTTTCACTTGATCATTTTTATTCATCTTCATTGTCGTCCTCCAGATTGTCTTCCTCCAATTCGAATTTACTGCTTTCTCTTCTTCTAAACAATTTGATTCTTTTCCCTGCAATCAAATTCTTTAGCATAGAACCATCAAATTCACGTAATTTATATGTACCTGTTTCATAAACTGAAACAACAATGTAAGGTCCGAACCAACGTTTAGTTAGTTTCTGACGTGCATCGTATTGAGTATCAAACGTACTATCATACACAAGCACCAAGTCACCACTCTCTATTGGTTGCGGTCTTAGTATATGTTTCTTATCAAAATATAATTTATTTTTCAATCTAGATGTTTTTAATTTTTTAATTGCTTCTTTAAGATTTTTATTTCCTTGTTTTAGCTGCTTAATCCTAAGTGTTAATAACTCCTCTCTTGAAATGTTATCTTTCCAACCTAAATTCATCCAATTAATTATCTGAGTATGGATGGGAAATAATGGTTTCTGACAGTACATGAGTTCAGCTGGCATAAAACCAGTTGTTCTCGTGTACGTCATTCTATCAGCCCAAAGAGCAAATGGGAGATATTGTGGCCATTGACCAATATCTCCATGGCAAGCTTTCGAAATGGCCTTCACTATGGAAGGATGCCCTCGTTCAATTTTACCATTTGCTTCTGGGTTATAGGCAGTTGTAAGAGACAATCGAATTCCATGCTGTGCAAAGAATTCTCTTGCCTCTCTCGCATCTAACTCACCTCTATCCGCTACTACTTTTTCTATATATCCAAATCTGGATAATACTTCTTCCAAAAGGAATACGTATACATTATAAGTAGTATTGGAACGAAGCACTCTACCTTTGACATGGTTTGTCAAATCCTCTCATGCAAGAACAATATATCTCATGCCATTATTGCTTTTAGGCATAGTCACAAGGTCAACTACCCACTTGTAATGGATACAAGGTGGATAGGCCGGGTGAAGGGGATCTCTATGCTTGACAGAGGAATGTAACTGGCACATACTACAAGTGCTCACAAATTCTTTAACAATTACATACATCCTCGGCCACCAGTAGCTTTCCCTAATACGAATACAATTGGGAACCTGATTATGCCAATGAGATAGAATCCCAATCCTAAACTTGAGATGAGGCAAGTTTAGGCCACAAGCTCCTAGAGAACAATGCTTTAAGTGTCAAAGAGATAATTTTATATGAGAGTTTCCACACCATCCACATACAAGACAACCTCAATTTATTATGATTCAAGGCTTTTGTTCTGAATGTGGCAAGGAACATCTCCTTTGAGACTTCCATAAGAATCTGGCCAACAAATCAAAAGTAACTCCAATCAAAATAGTAGGCATAGTGCAAAGGTCTACTCGAAGCACTACGAGAAAAATTACTATGTAGCTAGTTACCTGAGCACAAGCTTTGCAACAAGCAAAAAAGTATAACAAGAAGATGAATCATATTCAAGTCAATTAGGAGAACCCAACCAAAAGAAAAAAACAATCCTAGAGCATGGAAAGAAACTAGAGATAAAATGAAATAAAAATGTTCAAATCAAATTAGTGGAACTTGAGGGTAGTCTAAATGAAACCAAAGTAAACATCTTAGAACTCACATCTCAAAATCATTTGCACCCCACTCCACCCCATCAAATCCCAACATCCATAGCACCTTTCCCCAAGGTAGGTTTAGTTTTAGAAGACCCCACCCCAAAAGACTTAGACATGATGTTGAGAGCATACTAGGCTCACATTAAAAAGGGAGGAAATGTAGCTGAATAAGAAAAGAGTTATCCTAGAGCTGATTTGGAGGTTGAGAGAACTAGTTTATGTATCAAAATGGTAAAACTAGTTCAAGCTACGTTCGAGGTTAGTCAAATCTTCAATCAAACCAATAGAGTTAAGCCAAAGTATCATTTGCCAGGATTACTAGAGCGATTAGAGAAAATGGCTAACTCAGATGCTTTAGTGCCACAAACAAATCATTCCATTGAAAGTGATAATGCTTCTTTCAAAGAGAAGCTTACATTCCTAGCTCAACAGAGCGTGGGATACCCTCTCCCATTACCAAAGTTCTTATGGGAAATGCAAGAAGAAAAGTGGGCCAATGAACAAGGGAATCCCCCTCCAGTTCAAGAGATCAATGATTCTTAAGATCAATTTCCCCAAGAGATTTCCTCCCTATACAAATATTAGGTAGAACCTTAGGTAGAACACAAATTAGGCTTCAAATCCAAATCATTATAAGATTTACCTCATTTCACACACACTTGAGAAATAAAATCTCTTCATTTGAGAGGCCACATGATACTAGTAAGAAATGAAGATCATGGATACTAGTAATAAATGAAGATGTAGTTATACCTAGAAATACAAAGGTAGTGAAGAACACTAAAGTGTAGTGTCATCCTGCTTTAGAATAGCTTCTAAAAGTGAAGCAAAATTATGGAAACATGTAGCAAATCAAGCCCCATAAGTTGATGGTTTCCATTAGAAGATATGATCCAAGAGGAAAGTATCAAAAATCTTGACCGATAAGATATACAAGAAGAGGTGAAGAAGGGAACACTTATCTTCCCATTGCCTACGAGGGTCACACCACCAAGTTCATCCTAGATCCAGGTGGAAGTGTTGCCATTGTGAACACATCTTTATGGAAATGATGGAGCAAAAAAGCCTCAAGACCCACGCAAATGAAACTTCAAATGGTTGATGGACATATTGAACGATCATTAAGATTGTTAGAAGACATTACTCTCACTACTTGTGGTGTAGATTTTGAACACTGAAACAATCATGTGTATGAAATGATATTAGGTAGACTCTTTATGAGACAATTGAAAATAGTGGAAGATTGGGGTACTAACTCCTTATAGCATTTAGGGTTAATGATGAAAGTCAACTTGAAAGATTATATGCATAGAGATGTTCTACCCAACTAATGGAGTTAAATCCACAAGATTTAAGAGAATTTTGTATCCGTACACTTTGTGAACTCTTTTGATACATCATGGATGCATGAAGACACTCACTTGTGGATGTGTAAAGTAGCTGAAGAAGAAGAGAAAAGAGTAGAAGACAATGAATCAAGAGCTTCCTAAGACACTAGATCGGTCTATGCAAGAGAAAATCTCTCATGGGAGAGGTATATGAAAACAAAGAAGTGAAAAAGAAAATCATAGTGATAGTTGAAGATAAAGAGGAAAGATGCACATACATAGGAGATAATCTTAGCATTGAAGAGGAAGAAGAATTTATGAATCTCTTGAAAGAGTATAGAGATGTATTTGCTTGGACATACAAAGATTTAAGAGGTATTTATCCAGAAATATATCCACATAGGATTCCTATGACACTAGAGGCTAACCCCACAACGAAAAAGTCGTACACATATAATGACTCATATGTGGCCGTACACATATAATGACAGATAGTTATCTACTTCTGATCATAGAGCATTTATTGGAACATGTAGCAGGCAAGGAGATGTAGAGTTTCCTAGATGGATTTTTGGGCTATGACCAAGTCACCATAGCCTTAGTTGATAATCAAAGGTAACTTAATGCAACAGAAAGAAATTACACTACAACTCATCTTGAGCTCCACACTTGCATAGGAGCTATCAAGATAGTGTGTGTGTGTGTGTGTGTACTTGACTCTCACAAGGGGTCCACATGGAAAAACAAAGGCTTGGGAGATCCTCTTGGGCAAAAGAGGGCATCAAACAGAGCTTGAGGTTGGAACCCATTTTGTCAATTCTAGTGTAGGCTAAAATGCGTAGTGTTAGAAGTAGGACTTAGGGTTATGATAAGAATCTTCCAAGTCCAAGAGCGTTTAAAGGATGAAGTTTAAGATTTCTAAATAATTGAAAAAAAACATAAGGGCAAAAAAATATAATCAAACGTTTCCACATTCAAGTCTAATCAACACAAGTATTCCTGGTGATGACATATTGAGACAATATCTGATAACAAATATATCCATAAGTCACTAATAAGTGAACAACAATTAAAACATGAGTGTTAAAGGAGAGTAAAAAGGGGATTTGGGTTAAAAACATCAAGCTTAGATTAGGTAAACACCTTGGAAAAGTGGATCGACAAAGCCTAAGGTCATCTGAATCTAGTATCAACCACATTGCCATGTCTTGGTCCAAGCACTTAGGTAACCACCCATCTGAGTGGAATCAGGCACAATACCTCATCCTTAATCTGTAATTTTAAGCAAACCACCCAAGAGACCGTAAGGCTAGCAGGATGAAGGTTCAAGCAATACATAGAGAGATTTCTAGTACTAGAGCTACCTACATAGGCCAAACAAGTGTCCTTGTTTCTAGATTGTCTCTTCAGTGAGAAGCTACGATTGTATGTACCTAACAGTGCCAAACACCTTAAACCAATGTGTGAGAATGTGCATATATATAGAAGAAAACCCAGGGGAGGAGCTAGAATGGTCCAAGCTCTATGAAGGATCAAAGTGCTTGGCTAGTATCACGTTGAAACCTTGATCTTCAGTGGAGGAATCATTGAATTTAGTTTCACAAAAACCAGGAGGAAACTTACATAATAGAAAAAAACTAGAAAGTCGCTGCTATCAAACACTATTATACATGTAGTGGTCATCACATGGCTAATGCTTGACCCATGCAAAACCAAAATGTCTTAGCTTCACAATCTTACTATTGTACCACAGAGAGGAAATACATGAAGCATATGACATAAGAATGTTCTTACAAGAAGAAAGCAATTAAAGGAAACTATCGGCAGCCATATAAGTATCAAAATTAGTATTAACAACAACCCTACTATAGGCCATAACAAAATTACTAGCAACAATACCAAGCACAAGCTAAGCCATAACCCGTGCCAGGTCAGTAATCGCCATCCCCTACCAATGTAATATCAGTCAAGTATGCGATGAAAGAAGAGAATCTAGATAGGGTAATGGTACCATTCTCCCCTTTGATCACAGATAATAATCCAAATACAAATACTTTTTTATCATCTCATGGAGAGAATGTCCCTAGCTACTATGTGGATTCTCTAGAACATAAAAAGATAGCCAATATGAGACCTTATCATAGGAGTATAGTTGGGAACTTGATTATGCAAATTTAATGTATGCTAATCCCAACCCAAGATCCTAAATGAGACCAATGAGACCACCGGCCCCCAAAGGACCTTCTTATAGATGCCAAGGAGATCACTTCATATGTGAATGTCCACATTCCCTACTCACCACACTATCTTACAATCCAAGGATTTTATTCTGCCTGTGGCAAAGAGCATATTATACATGAGTGCCTTAATAATCATGTTTATGCCCCAAAGATCACCTGATCAACATGATAGGAATAATGCAGAGCTCAAATGGAAATCCACCCACATTAGTACCCATTTAGGGAATCACTAGAGCACAAGCTTTGCAATAAGCGAAGCTAGAAAATCAAAAGAAATAAATAGAGTCTAGTGAGAGCAAAGAGTATAGTAAAAGGAAAACCAAGTCATGGAAAGAATCCAAAAAAAGAATAAAGAGAAAGTGGTCCAAGAAATTATTAGAATTAGAAGGTATACTAGAGAATACCAAACAAAAATTGTTGAGATAACATCCCAAGTCCAAGTAGAGACCCTGCCCATACCTAAGTCTCATTCAATATTGGTAGTTCCTATTCTAGAAGACTCAGACATGATGTTTAAAGCATATCAGGCACAACTAAAAGAAGGACAACACATGGAAAAATTAGATAATAGCTACCCTAGAGTGGATCTAGAAGTAGAAAGAACAAAATTGTGCATCAACATGGTTGAACTAGCTCACACTATGTTTGAGTCTAGCCAACTCTTTAATGAGACTAAACTAGATAAACTAAAGATGCATTTCCAAGGACTATTAGAACCAGTGGAGAAATTAGCATCCAAACTAGAAAACTTGGTGCCTCAAAAGGCTTATTTTGTTGAAGGTGAAAAAAGAGAGTTCTTTCTAGTAGATTCTTATGTTCCTAAATCATCAAATTGTGGGTTTCCTCCTTCCATTAATAAATATTCACTAGAGTTTTTAATAGAAATCCAAGATCATAAGTAGGATATGGAACAATGACAAAAAAGAAGATTCAATTATACTTAAGAACAAAAAGGTAGTAAAAAAGCAAAGTGCAACCTCATCTCACTTTAGAAGAGTTCTTAAACGTAAGTCCAAGAACAAGTACTAGAGCCATAGGAGAGTTACCAAGGCTTAGAATAGTAAAGTGCACAAGCATTCATGGGCCATAGTGGATATTATCAATGACTCATCCACATGTACGCAATCATACCTAAACCCTTGTACAATATTCTTATTAATATTTGAATGGAATAATGAGCGTGAGAAGTCATTTATGGATCTAAAACAACATTTGTGATCAAGCCCAATTCTAACAAAGTTTGGCTGGAACAAACCATTCCATGTCCATGTTGATGCGGCATGCTAGCACAACCAAGTGGAGAAAGAAACATAGATATATCCATAGCATATGCAAGTAGAGAGTTGAATGCACTAGAAAAGAATTACATGAAAATTGAATGTTAAGGATTAATCATGGTCTATGCGAATAAAAAGTTTTGACATTATTTGCTTTTAAATAAGTTCAAATTCTTTACAGACCATCAATCCTTACTTTACTTGGGGAACAAACCTTGCAACACTGGCATGTTAGTAAGATGGTTTCTCTCAATAATGGAATATGATTGTAACGTAGTTGTTAGGAAAGGTAAGACCCACCTCGAGCGGATCACCTTTCATGACTCACTTGAGGAGAATCCCTATAAGTTGTGTGAGATGATCTTCTTGATGCATATTGTTTAAACCTTCAAGGAGTTCCAAATTGGTCAAAACAAATAGTGTCAATCTTGACTTATGGACGCAAGAACCCTGCAGTGAGAACACAAGAAAATGAGATAGTGAGATCTAAAAACTATCGATACTTGCAACAAGCATCTATAAACAAGACAAACAAGGGGTTTGAACTTGTTGTGGATGAACAAGAGCATGATAAGTTGTTGAAATTAGCACATATAGGTGCACTAGGGCAACATTACTCAAATCAATGAACCTTCTAGAAATTGAGACAATCACGATTATATTGGCTAATGATGGAAGCAGATGTCTGTTAGTTGCTTAAGGGATGAACATCTTGTATTATTAGGCCCCCTACTAAACACACAACTTTATAGGCCGATGAAGAATTCTAGAACAAGAAGCACAAGACTATATAATAGTTGGTTATATTTTTTACAAACACGTGGGGGGCAGATATTTGAGATTATGCATGTATGAGAGAAATTAGTTGAAGACTCTAAAAATTGCATACAATTGTGTTGTAGGTAGACACTTTTGACCTAAACCTGTGATCAAAGCCTTTTTCTTTAGGTCTATGTGAAACGTTGTGACATGTGCTAGAGAGCTCAATATCCTATAAGAAAAGATGAGATGCCATTGAGACCCATGATGGGAAGTATGCATTTTGCAAATGGGGCATAGTGAAACCTCAATCTCATAAGAAACCTTGTAATAAATCCATATCTCATGAACATTGTAACATACACTTGAATCATCGAAAGCATATTGAGTTCAGGCATTATCCAAAGTATGCATATAGGTGGTCCCATGACATGCATTAGCCACAAGTACAACAAGTGCACTAACACATCATATGGGGCTACACAAGAATTATGTTAGTATTGCAAAGGGATTGAGGTCTTTTAGTACTAGGATCAGAATCTATTTCAGTATTAATATGTTTTCCTTGTGTAGCAAATCACTATAGTCCCAAGTTATCAAAGATGCAGATATCAGACCCTTGCGTAGTAGGTCTCCCACCTATCAAAGATCACGAGCACAAAGAACTTAAAGAGTACATACCAAATCACATTGGTTTCAAGGATTACTTGGAACCTTATATGATGCCCCATGCATTTGGGAATCCAAGTTGGAGTTTGATAACAGATGGGGTGAGTTTCAGACTTTTCATAAGAGTTTCAAACATTATAAAATGCAGATGAACTTAAACCCATTTGGGAGAGGGTTGGACTTGATGAATTCTTTAGCACCCCTCTTCCAAAAATAGACTTTCTCATATGTTATTGGTTCATCCATACTCTACAACCTATTTCTAACAAAGAGATTACAAGTATTGTTTTGCTTCCCTTGTTGTTTCTGAATCAACCACCCAAAAGATTTACACTATCACAAAAATTGGTTAGAGAAGACCTCAAAATGGGAGGGATCCACATCCCCATGGACAAAGAAATGTGCATTCCTAAATAAATGAAGAATAGGGACATCTTGAAGCTTTCACATATGTGACCGATCACACGAAACCTCTCCACTCTGCTATGCATGCACATGCAAAATTCCATGTTCCTAGGGTAAGATTGCTTCACACAACCACATAAGAAGATTTGCTTCAGCCTACATCTGGCATAGGAGGCACAATTAAAGATCAACCTACCACATTGGATCATAGACTAGCTCTACATAGCCAATCAAATGTGGCCAAGTAAACAATTCTTAAATGGGTGTTGTGCCATTACAAGAATCATACATATGTGCTTGGTCTATAACATCTCCATTGAGAAAGCACTCATCAGGGTCTAGTTGCAAGCATTGAAGGGTTGAAAATCCTCTTTTGGTCAACCCACTAAGCACATGCATGGCAACATACCATGTTCACAACCATCTAAAATAGTAGTCACACCAGAACTATCATCCTTAAGGCTAAAACCACTGGTTCTTTTGTTTACCATTAGAGTCCCTTGACCAAACCCCTCGACCACCAACACTATACAAGAGATGCAACCTACCACACAAGAACATGCCACCATAGCACATACCATCATGGAGGAAGGGCAAGTAACCCATTGGCTCAAACTTTGTATTTTTAGTAACAAACATCACAACATAGGCATATGAGACTTTGATATTTGATTTTGAGTCACCCCTAATTGATCTTTGAGAGTTTCAATATTCATATTTCTATTATATATCACAAGAGTATGTAAGACCTAGTTACCCTAGATCTCAAACAGATGGTAAAAAAGTTAATACAAGGACATATCAAGAAAAGGACCAAAGCATGAGAAAAACAAAGGCCAGAATGTTCCACATTGTGCCATTTGTGATAAGACCAACCACACCACTCAAAATTGCTAGTTCAATGGGAAGTGGAAGATCCCAATTAGCTACTTGCCACTCTCCTCCCAACCTTAAATAGCCCTTGCCCTTGGCACCTCTAGAATCTTCTCTAAGGTCCAAACACTCCTCATATGGCCACTCTAAGGAGATGGAATAACCTCGAAGCTCCGTGCTAGAGCCTTGGCTCCCCCGAGCTCTGGTCCTTGACCCGGCTAGGGTCCTCGACCAAATGCAGGTAGACCAATGGTAGACCATGGAGGTCTAAATAAATCTAACACTCTCTCCCCCTTCTAGAGATCATTGTCCTCAGTGATCAAGGAAGGAAAGTGTTTGCGAATCAGAGCTTCTGATTCCCAAGTAGCATCTGTGAGCGGACGGCTAGCCCATGCTACTAAATACTCTGGTATGGAGCGATTTCTTAGCTTTCGCTCCCTCTTATCAAGAATCTGAAATGGAACATCTGGTTGAGATGCTCTATTTTCTAAAGCAACTAAACCATCTACACAATTCTCATCTCGAGAAATGTATGGTCTCAACTTGCTAAAATGGAAAGCTGGGTGAACTTTGCAATTATCTGGCAATTACAATTTATATGCGACATCACTAATCTTCTTGATTAGTGTCCAAGGTCCATAAAATCTAGGGGATAACTTGGGTTTTTGACCCACTGATCATTAAATGCTTTCATCCTTTCAGCAGCTTGCTGGCAATTGAACTAAGCTATTTTTAACTTAGCTTGCATATCTGTCAAAAATTGTGAAGCACTCGGAGATTTCCTAGGTAATCCAATGGTAGTTGGACTATGTGGAATAAATCCATAGATCACCTCAAAAGGTGCAAACCTAGTAGTCTTGTGCTTCCAAGTATTATAAGAAAATTCAACTAATGGGAGAAAACTATCCTAATCTGTTTGGTTTTCTGAAACATATGCCCGTAGCATATCTTCCAGTATCTGATTAACTCTTTTGGTCTGATTGTCTGTCTATGGATGCTCTCCACTACTCATCTTGAGTTGAACTTGAAGCTTACTGAACATGTGTTTCCAAAAATTTCCTGTAAATGTGGGATTCGTGTCTGAAACTATAAATCTAGGTAGACCATGCAGTCTAAAAATATTCTAAATAAATAGTTCCACGACTTGGGGAGCCTCCATTGATTCCTTTGTAGGAATAAAGTGTGCCATTTTGCTGAAACGATCAAGCACTACAAGAATAGCATTCTTTTGTCATGGTGTTCTAGGTAAACCCATTAGGAAGTCCATGGAAATACTATCCCAACAATACTGTGGTATCTCCAATGGTTGTAGAAGACCTGGAGAACTAATCCTCTTTGCTTTATTCACCTGACATTTAAAACACTGACATACATAATTGTTTACATCTCTGACCATCTTAGGCCACCAAAAAGTATGTTTGATCAACTGCAAAGTTTTCTCAATACCAGGATGTCCTGCATAAGGTACATCGTGGTTCTCAAAAATAACCTCTTTTCTAAACTTCCCTTCTTGGGAATTAGGCACACAAATCTTTCCCTTTCTTTTGAGCAAACCTTGCTCCACTTGAAAATTTGAGAATGCTTCATCTTTATCATTTTGTGATAACTAGTTGATTATAGACTGACAATAATCATCTTCAATCTGTGAATCTTTGATCTCTTGGATCAAATCACTATCAAGAATTGTGAAGCTAATCTGATGCAAAATACGAGATAATGCATCTGCAATTTTTCCTTTTCTATATAGATTTTCCATATGAAATTCTTGCATCAACTCAGCCCATCTAGCCTGTCTCCCCAAAGATCAGGCTGGGAACAAAAATACTTCAATGTGTGATGATCTATGTATACGTTAAAAGTTGCACCATATAGATAGTGTCTCCGAATCTTCAAAGCATGAACTATTACATATAATTCTTGTTCATGGATAGGCCAGTTTCTTTGAGCTAGAGAAAGTTTCTTACTTTCAAAAGCTAGTGGTCTGCCATCTTGAATCAAAATTGCACCAACTATGATGCCACTAGCATCGGTTTCTATTTCAAAAGGTTTTTGGGGATCTACCACCAATAAAATTGGGGCACTTGAAATTGCTTGTTTCAATGTGTCAAAAGCTTTCTGTTGTGCACTAGCCGAAACAAATTTTTTATTATTCTGTAACAAATCTGTCAATGGCATAGCGATGTGCGAATAGCTGGCAATGAATTTCCTATAGAAGCCCGATAATCCTAAGAATGATCGCAACTGGCGCTCATTCTAAGGAATCAGCCAACCAAGGATCACAGAAACTTTCTGTGGATCCATTCTTATTCCATCTACAGAAATTATATGTCCTAAGTACTCAACCTCAGATAAACATAGTTGTGTCTTCTCTAGGTTGATGTACAAAGTATTGTCATCCAACATTTGAAAAACTGTACGCAAATGACATTCATGTTATTCCAAGCTTTTACTATAAACTAACAGATCATCTACAAAATCAACCACAAACTGACCAATAAGAGGACAAAAATATCATTCATGAGCATCATAAAAGTAGCTGGTGCATTAGTTAAACCAAAAGGCATTACAAGATACTCATAATGACCAAATCTAGTACGAAAAGTTGTTTTATGTACATCATCGTCCTGGACTCTTAGCTGATGATAACCACTTTTTAAGTCTATTTTACTATATACAATAGCACCTGCTAGTGCATCTAGAATATCATCAATGCGAGGCATCAAATTTCTGTGCCTTATTGTAACTTTATTTAATGCTCTAAAGTCTATACACATCCTGAAAGATCCATCCTTTTTGCGAACCAAAAGCACTAGGGGTGCAAAAGGTGAATAACTAGATCTGATAAGTCCTTTGTCAAGATACTCCTCGATAGTACAATGTACTTTTGCCTCTTGTTGTAGACTCATTCGATACGACTGTTTGGCCGGTGGATGAGCTCTTGGTACTAGCTCAATCCTATGCTCCACTTTTCTGCGAGGCGAAAGACCTGAAGGTAACTCTGAAAGAAACAAGTGATGGAATTTAGTTTTCATTCTAGAAGCTAGCTGAGCCTCCATACTAGTTTGAATCTGTAAACTTAATAACTCTTTATGCTCAAAATATAAGAAATACAATACTTACACTCTACTTTTACCATCGCAGAGGTAGATGCTCATTTGTACACCTTGACGTCCGGCTCTCCACGGATGATAATGCGGCAACCATTATGATTGAACTAATATATATGGGTTTGAAAATTAATAGTTGGCTTCTTACTTGCATGCCACTGTTTACTGAGGACGAGATCAAATCTAGCCAACCTGGTGATCTCGAAATCTAGCTCATCTCTATAAGTCTGTATCTTGACTGGTAATCCAACAACTCGTCGATCCCAGATCTCAGATCCCTTCTCATCTGCCAACTCTACCCTGTAGGTGTATGTAGATGGAGTACTCTTCAACTTTAGTTTCTTGACTAAGGAAGAGTTAATAACATTATGTGTGGATCCTGTATCAAATAGAACTTTAACGAGATGTCCATGAACTTCCCCACTCATGACAACCAACTCGGTGTTTGGAAACTGATACCCTTTCTTAGCAACTGGGGATAACACCACATCTGGAACATTCTTAACCTTCTTAGTGACTGTTATATTTAAGATGGGTTGTTTATCTTTAGATGGAGGATCCATCTCAGTGTCTGTAGCTAGAAGATCAAAATCCAAAGGAGATGATGGAGTGGATGGTGAGGAATGTTGCCTCTCCACCACCATCGCTGCAGATATTTTCTTTTTCTTCTTAGGACACATCCTGTAAGCATGCCGACCTAGGCATTCATAAAAAAGGCCCTCACAGTGAGCCTTTTCTTTCTATTGTTGTGTCAAACTGGATCTCTGAAAAGCTCTATCTTCCATATATGCACTTACTTATCTCTTCCCATAGCTCGAAGTCTGAATGATGTTCATCTGTTTGTTAGATGCTGGAACTGAAGCTAAAGGCTTCTTGAATCTTGTCCAAGTATTCTTTTGTCTAGAAGGTTGCAATCGAGAGTGTTGCCCATCCTCCAGCACCAAAGCAAGTTCTACTGCCTCATTTAGGGTGTGGTAGCGCTCCTTGTGCACAAGTGGATGCAACGTCTCCCTAAGCCCAAGAACAAATTTATGCACCTGAAGAAAATCAGGCACCTGATCTGGAATCTTCAACAAGATTTCCCTATATTTGTCTGCATACTCCTGCACTGAAAGCTGTCTCTGCTGTAGGAAAAACCATGCATCTAGAGCACTAGTACGCTCATCTGGAGGAACAAAATTATTGTAAAATATAACTTTAAATTCTGCCCAAGAGGCCAGTTCTATCTTGTCTTGCTCTATTTTCCTCCACCACCAATGAGCAACATCCATCAAACTATAAGTGGCATGCTGTATTTTCTGTTTTTCATCCTCAATATTACAAAGGCAAAAACATTGTTCCCACTTACTTATCCATGTTGATATATTTAGGTAGTGGTGTGTGTGAACACTCTAGGATCGCCAAAGCACTTTTTTCCCTCTTTAGGAGGTTTTTTTCCCCCAGCTTGTATATACGCCTATTGCCCTAATGGGCTACTTATCTTTGTACATTCTCTAGTAATACATTCAGTATTGTGTGTTGTGCTCCAAGCTTCTTCTTCTTCCTTGTGCTATTCGTGTGCTTCCGTAGATGTCTAACTCCAACAATTGGTATCAGAGCAGGTCGTCGCTTCATCTAGGGCGCTGTCGACACTCCTCTGGTTGTAGTCTCAGAATCACACAAATTTTCGTGAGCATACTCAATGTGTTTTCGAGATCAAAACAGCTTCGCTATGTGGTGCCAAAATCACGATCTGAGCTTGTTTCGACTTCCGAACGCACTATCACAGTGTTTGTGTAGGCTATTTTGTCTTTTTGTGCCAAAGGTATATACCAGTTTCTATTCACCAGTATAAGCATCTCGAAGTCTGCTACATGTCTAGTGGAATTTGTCTGGGTAGTTCTGTTCAACTTTTTGAGATACAGTCAATTTTCTGCATCAAGGTATTTTAGTCACCGGCCATGGCTGAAAGCAGTGATGTATTTTGTATGTTGGCTGTTGAGGATAAGTTGGATGGTACCAACTACCCGTTATGGGCTTATATGATGCGACATGTGTTGGTTGCAAAAGGACTGTGGAACATTGTGCAGGGTGTCAAAAAACGTCCTATCACACCTAGAACTATTACAACTGCAGGTACTGAAGCTGATGCTGAAGGTGTCAAAGATGATGATATTTTGCATATTCCTGTTTGTGCTGCGGTTTTTGCTACACCTACTGCAGAGCAAATTCGTTGGGATGGCAGAGATGCCCAGGCACATGCATTGATAGCTTTGTCTATCAAACGTGCCATTATTCCTCACATTCGCTCTTGTAGAACAGCTAAGGATGCTTGGATACACTTACCATATTGTACCAAGCTAGGAATGAGGCTTGTGTTGCTTACCTCCGAAAACAGTTGGAGAGTGAGCACATGAATGAAGGTGATTCTATGGACAATTTCCTAACGAAGATCAAAGACTTGAAGGAACAATTGATTTCTGCCGATGAGGTTATACCAGATAGCTCACTTGTGCAGACCGTTCTGAATGGTCTTCCTGATTCATATTAGAGTTTTGCTTCTACTCTTCGGTTGATGATGAAAGACAATCTGAATGCCTTATCATTTGAGGAGTTAGTCTCTGTTCTGTTGTAGGAAAACCAGTCTAGGCAGAACAAGTCCATTATGCGAGTTGCAGATCAAGCTTTCCTAGCTAGTTAGAAGGGCAAAGGAAAATGGAGCTCTTCTACTAGTAAGCAAAAATCTGCAAATGCTGCACATTCAAAGAACCAAGACAAAGATGAGAAAAAAATAAAAAAAGCAGAAATTGTTTTGTAAGTACTGTAAAGGGAATGATCATATCATAAAGAACTATCCAAAACTGGCAGCTAAAGAGGCAAAGAAGAAAGAGGCTAGAATCATTGTTGCAAAGGCCTCTACACCAAAAACAAAGTCTGCTAATCTTCTACAGGAAGAAGAATGGGCATTTACTATTGTCTGCAGTTTTGACCCATCTTCTCATGAGCAGTGCATGTCTGCAGTAGACTCAGATGTTTGGTATTTTTACAGTGGGGCGACCAAACATATTACCTTGCAGCATAGTTTCTTCTCTTCACTCGAGCCTGCCCCTACAGGGAATATTGTTACATGCGCCAACAACTCCTCTTATCCTGTTATGGGAGTTGGTAAGATCATTTTGACTACTGCTGATGGTAGTTCTTTCACTTTGTCAGATGCTTTATTTGTGCCAGGGATCAAGAAGAACCTGTTATCAGTTTCTGCATTATCCAAGATTGGCTTAGTTGTGAAATTTGTTGATGACAGGTGTACAGTTCATGATCTGTCAAATGGCGATGTGATTATTGCTTCTGGCATTTTATGTTGTGGGCTGTATAAGCTCATAGACTATGAAAGATCTATCAATGATTGGCATGTGCAGTAAATGATTCTCAGGCTATGTCAGATGCAAAGCTTTGCTTTGGTCATCTGAATTTTGCTAGTTTGCTACGCCTGCAGAAATCTGAAATGGTGTCCTCTTTGCCCAAACTTTAGGCACCTCGAAAACATGTCTGTGAAGGCTGTATTTTGGGCAAAATGCAGCGTTCGTCCTTTCCAAAAGATGGTTCAGTTTGAGCTACTAAAAAATTGCAGCTTGTACATAGTGATGTCTGTGGTCCTATGCAGACACCCTCTTTTGGAAATTATCTTTACTTCGTGACTTTCATCGATGATTTTTCCAGGCATGCATGGGTATATCCATTGAAGGCAAAGTCCGAAGTGTTTATGTGCTTCAAACAGTTTTTGGTTTTGGCTGAAAAATCTGTCAGCATGTAAAATGGGCACCCTTCATTCTGATCGAGGGGGGGAATATATGTCTTCTGATTTTAATGCATTTCTGGCTGAACGTGGGATAAAACACCAGTGTACAGTGTCGTATACACCTCAACAGAATGGAGTTGCTGAATGAAAGAACAGGTCACTCATGGAGATGGTGAGGTGTATGGTCAAGAGTCAGGCTTTACCACATAGTTTCTGGCTTGAGGCTGTCATGCATGCAGCATATGTACTGAACAGGTGTCCCACTAAAGCACTGCAGTCTATCACTCCATATGAGGCTTGGCATGATCGCAAGCCATCTGTTGTTCATCTGCATGTTTTTGGTTGTTTGGCATATGCATTAGTGCCTAAACAACATCGTAGAAAATTGGATGATAAAGCAAAAAAATGTATTTTTGTTGGGTACAGTTCTAAAAGTAAAGGCTATCGTCTGTATCATCCACATACTAAATGCATTTTGGTTAGCCGTGATGTTGTTTTTGTGGAAGATGCTATTCAGCCATTGCTTTCATGTACTAAGGAGACATCTGTTAGCTCCAAAGACATGTATGATACTTTGTTGCCTCTTTTTACAGGTGGACAGTCTAGTGCTGGTCCTAATGAGGCAACTTCTCAGCCTTTGCAGGTTTCATGTGATGATGCAGATAATTCCATTTCTCATGCAGATGTACATGATGCACTTATTGATGAGAGAGCTGATATTGAGTAGGCAAGAACTATGCCAAAATGGCTAGTGCAGACCTTGGGTGATAGCAAATTAGATGCACCTTTGTTATATCATACTCGTTCAAGCTCTCATAGTGCCTCTTTTGCATCAGATTGCAATGCTATGGCTACATCTAGTCTCTGTGATGAGAATGAGCCTGTTTCATTTGATGAAGCACAAAATTCAAAAAATTGGATGGCTGCTATGCAATCTGAATATGATGCTATAATGAAGAATGGTACTTGGCCTTTATGTGACTTGCCTCCTAGCAAGAAGGCCATTGGCACTAAGTGGGTATACAAGCTGAAGCGTAAACCTGATGGTAAGCTGAAGCGTAAACCTGATGGTACAGTTGACAGGTATAAGGCGAGGCTTGTTGCAAAGGGTTATGCACAGGAAAGAGGCATTGATTTTGATGGGACCTTTGCACCTACATGCCGTATGACTACTGTTTGGAGCATTTGTGCACTTGCAGCCCATCATGGTTGGAATGTACATCAGTTGGACATTAAAACAACATTTCTGAATGGTGACTTGCATGAAGAAGTGTATGTTTTTCAGCCCCGTGGGTTTTGTGTAGAAAGGACATGAAAACCGGGTGTGCAGGTTAAAGAAGGCATTATATGGTTTAAAGCAAGCACCACGTGCTTGGTATGAGAAGATACATGCCTATCTGATTGCACATGGTTTTGAGAACAATCTAACTGAAAGCGCCTTATATGTTGAGCGTGCTAATGATGTGCTTCTGATCATTGTTGTCTATGTTGACGACATGCTGCTCACTCGTCCTACTGAGAAGCATATTGCTGATTTTAAGGCTGATTTGCATGCCTCATTTGAGATGTCTGATTTGGGGCATTTGCATCATTATTTGGGCATTCAATTTATACACGTTGATGGTGGAATGGCTTTGTGTCAAACAAAATATATTGACACATTATTGCAATATTTTAGCCTTGAAGACTGTAAGCCTATTGCCACTCTTGTGGAGACAGGTTTATGATTGAGTCTTCATGATGTTGGAGATGCATTTGATGTTGTTCTCTATCAGTAGGCTGTTGGATGCTTGATTTACTTATGCATTACTTGGCCAGATATTCAGTTTGCTGTCTCACAGATGAGCAGGTTTATGCATTGCCCAGGAGTCAAGCATTGGTAGGTGATTAAGCACATCTTTCGATACTTGAGTGGTACTCGGCTACTTGGGTTGTTTTATCCCCAAGGGGGGATCACTACCGCCAGATTTGCATGCTTTTTCTGACTCTGATTAGGCTGGTTGCTATGACACTCGTGTGTCCACTAGTGGCTTTTGCTTCATGCTTGGTAGCTCATGTATATCTTGGTTGAGCAAGAAGTAGCCTACTGTGGCCACTTCCAGTTGTGAGGCTGAGTATAGGGCAGCTTTCACGACTGTTAAGTGTGTGTGGCCCAGATGCCTTATGGCTGATTTGGGTGTTGGTCAGACTTCTGCCACCACCATCTTCACTGACAGTCAGATCGCATTGGAAGTTGCAAGAAACCCTGTTTTCCATGCTCGCACTAAGCACATTGAGGTGCATTATCACTATGTCAAGGAGAGGTTCTTTGCTGGGGAGATCAGCTTGGCATATGTGCCCACGCAGGAGAACATTGCAAACCTTTTCACGAAGGCTCTGCCTAGGGAGAAGTTTGAAGCTTTTTGCAAAGCTTTGGGCTGACTTCCTTTTGTGGAGTGATTTCCACATAGCTTGGCACTTCCTTATACATGAGTGCCAACTCCTTGTTCACCGCATCACTCCTAGGGGGGATTTGTTGATATATTTAGGTAGTGATGTATGTGAACACTCTATGTCTGCCAGGGTACTTTTTACCCTCTTTAGGAGGTTTTTTTCCCCGGGCTTGTATATACGCCTATTGCCCTAATGAGCTACTTATCTTTGTACATTCTCTAGTAATACATTCAGTATTGTGTGTTGTGCTCCAAGCTTCTTCTTCTTCCTTGTGCTGTTCGCGTGCTTCCGCGGACGTCTAGCTCCAACAATCCATTGCTCCACTGCATCTGCCGTACTGGCACTAACTTGTCCATGGTACTTCAGTGGATTTAAATCTTTCACCTGCCATATAACATCTCTACAAGAAGAAGCCCCCACATCTGTCAATGGTATTTGTGAACTAGATGGTTCAGTAGATGGAACTTCCACCTGCATAGGTGTTCGATGGGTGGCACCTCTCGTTTGTTAATTGCTTGGAGGATCTTCTGAAGGGTATCCTCCATGCCTCTAACTTTAGCATTGAGATTTGTAATCTCCGTAGTATAAGGTCGCTCCAGCTCGACCTCTTCCGTGGGAGTTACAACCTCATCGGGATTCATTCTAAAAAGAAAAACATAAAACAACTAATAAGTCATGTGAATGCAGAAAGGTAATACCAAACTAATGATATTCCTAATCGATAGGTCGCTCATGTAAAACATGAATTACAAGATGTACTCTAGATCCTCTCTCAATCCCATACATTGATCACACAACAAAACCCAAGTCATATACAAGTCTACATGATGACAATACAAGCAAGGACAAATTCCTAAAATACATCCGGCGATAAGCACCAAGTATAAGCTATACAAACTAATAAATTTCCAAAACTACTAATAAATGATCCTATACAAATTATCAATCTATTAAATGTTAAATCCAAGTGATTTTTCTCTAAAAGTTACAATTTAAAGTCTTCAATAACTTCCTCTAACTTCTTATGTCAAAAAGTGTAGTACCTGCAAAAAGACCAGAACATTAGAAATACTTAAATATATCAAAAAATAATGCTTTTTGGTTACACATAGCCCTGGAATCTATCTTTCACCTCCAAGTAAAATCAAATGAATTGGATCTATGGTCATGAATTTATGACCAAAACTCTGCAAACCTATACCTATGTATAGGAGGTCCTGAGAGTGAGACATAGCTCCCAAGATCCATTGAGTAGACCTATCAGATGAACTTGAAATTCAATGAAATTTGGGTCACTAGAAAGCTTATCTAAGAATCTATTTTTACATCAAGTTTCACTTTAATATCACTCTCCAACTGAGAGATAAATGCAAAATAGTGTCTGCAACACTTGCACATTTTTCACTACTCAAAAATTAGACCAGAGGGAAGATTATAATCATAGACTCCCCAAATGAATTCCAAATGACTTAAAATTTGGTGAGAACTAAGATGACATAGCTAAAAAACATTTCCAAAATATTATTCCCTAATTGGACATTCCATGATAGAGAAATGACATAATCACCAGACCTATGTGCACTTCTCTGGTGAGTCCTCGCCAAAGGGACGAGAGAGCTAAAATAGCCTTTACACTCCTCACAACTTATCCAAATCATATGAAAATTATTTATGTCTAGTGAAACACTATGTTCCAACACATATCCAAATTTCATAGCATTTGGACAAGTGCTATGAGAGAACCACCCAAGTTTCTACACACCTGCAACAAATTGCAAGAGAAAATTTCCTACACAATGACCAGAGAGAATTTCACTTTTCTCTTAACTCATGACTCAAAATGTAACGAAATTTGGAGGACAAAAACCAACATAGGTAAGATTTAAAATACAATGAAAAACTCTCCAAATGAATATTACCACAAAGAGATATGACTCTGACAAGACACCCCTGTCAACATTCCAGAGGGTGTTCCAAGAAACAACAACTCTAAAGTATTGGAATCCTTTGACCTACTAAAATAACTCCAAAAAACATAAAATTTGGTGAGTAGATTAAGAACTATATCAGGTATCACCATACAAATTTTCATGGAAATTGGAGCTTCCTACATGACTTTCTGATTATCACAACATGCAGCAGTACCATTTCAAGTTGCTCAAACAACAAATTAAAGATACTTTCATGCTTTTTGCTATGCATTTGAGCTAACTCACCTATAATAAAACCATATAATGAATTGATATGCATAAATATGGTGTCATGGGTAATAAAAAGATTCATGTGCAACAAATCATTCATCATGAATTTATTTATTTACAACAAGCAAATTATACATTGGTTCTAGTTCTAATAAAACACACATAGAAAATTCTAAATGCTTAAATAATTAGAACTATATGTATATATATTGATTATTAGGACAATTTATTTGGTGAGTGCATGCAAAATGATGTCCATAGATTACTAAAATCATATTTGCCTTTTTGTTTAAATGCATACATCCACTCGTTCTCTTATAAACAACTAGTTGTAATACTAATTGTATCTTCTAATCGATACAAATAAATTTCAATGAAGAAGAATCATAATAAATGCATTAATGAACTTCCATGTACAATTGAATATTCACTCTTTATTCAATCCATGAACTCATTCAACCAAAATCAATCAATGAAGAATTTCAACATCTAATGCATCCTAATAGAGTAGCTATGAACATCACCCTCTTCCCTTCTTCTACTTCATTTTCTATACAAAATTTAAGATTTGACATGTTCTTTATGATCCTAAATGAAGATAAATATGAGGGAAATTATCTCATATGAAAAGAAACCATGTCTCAAAACATCTATGAAAGAAATAAGAATTCATTCATGCCTAAAGACTCCCTCACGATACTATTGAGTCAACTTCCAAGCTCCGTATAGATGGTCATATCTACTCAAAAACTATCAAATAACCTATTGTTCAAAAGCTTTCTTGAAGAAAGGAATCCATAGCACTTTGAGTTTTTCAATTTGGATACTCCTAGCTCAAGCTATGGCCATTTTATTGCACCTAGGTAGGTGTTTCAAAAGTGAAACTAAAAAAAAAAAATGAAGTATCGATTTTTTTCCTCTTTTCATCAATTTTGTAGGCGATGGCACAGCTACAACATGTGGTGGAGTGAGTAAGGCATGCACCTCTTGTCCAGCAGGTCTAGGGTTCAAATCCTTCGGGCTCCTCTTCATGTCCTTTGATAAAAGGAAGAATAGAAGTACACACTTACCTCTATGTGGTAGAACAGCTGACGGATGGCTATGCGATATACTTTTACTTCCCTGCTACACGTGAATCCTTTGCTACACACGAACGGAGGTAGTCCCTCTCTCCAAGATTACAAAAAAAACTTCTCCATGCTGTCGAAGAAGAAGGAGTTTAGGTGAACGGTAAGAGCCGGTGCTGGGGTTGGATCAGGCCCCTCTGGTGCGCGCCGTTCCCGCTGTTCGGCGAGCGGCGTCTGTGCATTGGGCGCCTTGCCCTCTCACTCTCTGGAGTGTGGCGATCCTCGTAGGGCCCATCCCCTCGGAAGTGACGAGACGTGTGTGCGTATGCATGAGACCGTAGGCATCGAGAAAGAGACAAATCAGATACAACCCTCAAAAACGGAATCGATGTGCGTAAAAATCTCAATGATACAACAGAAATCAAACTGAAGTCCTCCAATAAAATCTCACTAATACAAAGGTTCCCGCTATAGTGCGGGTCGGTGATATGGAAATCCGCTACAGTGCGGACCAGGTGAATACAAATATATGCCGTCGCTACAGTGCGGATTGGCTGAATATAAGGTAGGCCTCCTGCTACAGTGTAAGAAGTCGCCCACGATCTTCGGCTGAATATAAGGTAGGCCTCCCGCTACAGTGTGAGAAGTCGCCCACGATCTTCGGCTTCAGTCTTCTTTGATGGACCCTTCCTTCACTTTATGTCTTCAGTCTTCAAAAAATCTTTACTTCAAATCTTCTTCAAATAATTGTCTTAACTTCATAAACCGCAATAGCCTCCAATCACTCAGTAACCTGGTAGGAAGATCCACAAGAAAGACCCACGGGAGGAACAAATGAGGCTAGGGCACCTATTTATAGGCTCCTCCCCCCCTGGACTTTCTTCTAGAAACTTCTTAGCTCCCTACTCAACTTTCTAATTCCAGATTACCTTGCATGAACATTTACTATTTTCAGAAATCCCATCTCTTATTTCTATTTTTGGTTTTCTCTTTTTACTTTTCCAATTTTCTTCTTTCTATTTTTGGGGCTTCTTTTCTTTTTCTCTTTTTATTTTTCTTAAATTAAGGTTTGTTTTCACACTTTATACATAAATTAAATCAAATTCCAAGGGCTAGACTTATGGTAAATGACAAAACTAAGGTTCCAACCTAGGGTTTCCATGGGGTTAGACTTAGATTCATGGACTATTTACAAAATCACATGGTTTCGCATGTTACATTCAAATAAATAGACCAAAACATGTACATATTATACACCTCTCTTGGTCAAAACATCACACAAGACCAAAAAATGAATGAATTTTGAGAAAAAAAATGCACACTTCCTTGAGGGATTTCATCCCCACATTCGCCCCCACTAAACCTGCACATCGTCCTGATGGGCCAACCTGCAAGATTCAACAGAAGCATATCAGGGTTCTTTTTAAACACTTTTTATATTTTAATGACTTTCTTTTCAAAAATCAAAGCATGACTTCATGCAGTACATGCAATTTTTATAAAGATTAGTACGAGTTTTAGAAAATTATACAGAAAGCTTTACAAACATCATACTATGTTTCTGCGTCTGCAATCTGACAAGTAATCACATGAATAAACAGTTGGCATTCTAGATCTTCTGTTTGTTCAACTGGTTCAGATCCAGCAACTCATTCTAAGTACTAGCATATACATATGTTTCTACTAATTCAAATTGTAGAATATGCATTGTTTCCCACTATTTATTTTCTACAATCCAACTCTCCATCAGATCTTTTCTTTTTCTTTTCCTTTTTCATTTTTCTTTTTCTTTTTCTTTTCTTTTTCACTTCATCTCAGCTCAGCATTTATTCTTTTTATTTTTATTTCACAAATCGGCCTATGTCAAAATCAGGTGCGACTCATGGACTTGTCCTCCCGACCAAGTTTACCCTACCTGTCTGCTGACCCAACATAGCGCACAACATACACAATGTCAGCCCTACATGAAATCGACGTCAACTCGTGGCTCTGACCACCCGGCCAGAGTGACTCCACCCGCCTATCGACCCATGCAGGCGCATGATAACATATAGGTCAGGCCTACGATGAAACTAGTGTCAGCTCGTGGCCTTGATCACCCGACCAAGGTGGTTCCACCCGCCTACTAGCCCATCGCAGCACACTAACCACATGCACACACATATAAGCTATCATGAGTATGAATGTTTTTCATAAATCATGATCCATATGGAGGTAAGATCTCACAGGAAGCAAATAGTAGGACCCAAAGAATCCCACTCACTAAGCATTCAAATCAAATAGCATATACATCCACTTAGTCTAAGCATGCCATCACATTCCCAAGCTTTCACTCCCAAAAGTCTCTAGTATGCTAACTCATTCCATTCATATAATTCCTAGTCACTCATGCTTCATGCAAACCCATAATAGATATTTTGTAAGACAATAGTTACGCAATATAACACAGGAGCAATAGTAGAGAAGATAACAGATATAGGAGAATCTCAATAATTTTCTACTAGCACCAAGTACAAAGATGATGGCGTTGTCCACCCGTGCGCTCTCAAGGTAGAGCTTAAATGGTGATCTAGACAACTCTAGAACGGGAGATACAAGGTAGAGGTATGCTGGCTCAACTCGGTGTCTCAGGTAGTGCAGAAGTCATGTATATATAGGATCATGGGTGGCCTGCCATGGACGGCTATACATGGGCGGTAGAGCGTGGGCGGCCACCGCCCGCATAATTGCCATACACGGCTTAGACTGGTTGAACCGACCTAACAAATATAAATGATTTCTGACTCCGACAGGGAATATTCCATGGAATATTCCCTTTACCGTCGCGCCGAGGGTGCTGCCCCGGACCCCCAACAGGGGGCCCGCTGGCCACCTGGGACCCCCCAGCCAGGGGGCCCGCTGGCCCCCTTGGACCCCCCAGCCGGGGCTGCTCACCGCTGCCCCGGACCCCACAATTGGGGACCCTGGTAACTCCCTTTCCTTATAATACCTTACATGGTCCAATATGACCTTCATCCAACATGCAAGTTGGGATTCCCATCAATTGGGTAATGCACGCTTGGCTTCTCCTCATAAAGGGGGCCTTACAAAATGTGCATACAATCATGAGGGGTAGACATTGATCATATACTAACATATTTGCTATCTTCATTCTACATGATTTTCATAGATTCATACATATCTTTACCATACACATAAATGCAATGCATATGCTTTATCAGAAAGAAAACACATCTCAATTCCGAAACATTTCGCCTGATCATTTTATTGCATCTTCTTCATTGATTGATCCAGCTTCTCTTTAATTTGACGGTCTATCATTCTTCGCTTCCTCCAGAAGTTCCTCCTCAATCTCATAATCTGCTTCATTTCTTTTCTTGAATAATTTTATCCTCTTTCCTGCAATCAAAGATCTCAAAGGAGTACTATCTAACTCGCGAAGTGCATAAATTCCATTTTCAAACATAGACGTAACCACATACGGCCCGAACCATCGTTCGGTCAATTTCTTCCTAGCATCGTACTGAGTATCGAATGTACTATCGTACACCAACACCCAATCATCTATCTCAATCGTGCATGGTCTAAGTTCATGGGTTTTGTCAAAATAGATCTTATTCTTTAACCTTGAATCCTTCAATTTTTGGACTGCTTCTTTTAACTTTTCATTCCCTTGTTCTAACTGCTTTATTCTCAATGATAAAAGTTCCTCTCTTGTCATACCATCATTCCATAGGAGCGTCAACCATGTCACTATCTGAGTCTGGATGGGGAAGACAGGCTTCTGACAATACATCAATTCAGCAGGCATGAAACCTGTGGACCGAGTGTAAGTCATCCTATCAGCCCATAACGCGAATGGAAGAAACCTAGGCCAGTGCTTGATGTCATCGCTACAAGCCTTAGAGATCGCCTTCACAATGGAAGGGTGACCTCTCTCGATCTTTCCATTTGCCTCTGGGTTATAGGTAGTGGTGAGAGACAATCAAATTCCCTGACGATCAAAGAACTCTTTTGCCTCTCTCGCATCCAACTCTCCATTGTCTGCAACCACTTTCTCAACATAACCGAATCTCGAGATCACTTCTTCTAAAAGGAATTTGCATACATCATAAGTCGTCTTCGTACGAAGAGCTCGACCTTCCACATGGTTGGTCAAGTCCTCTCTGGCAAGCACAATATATCTCATCTTATCTATCCCTTTGGGCATGGTTACTAGGTCGACCACCCACTTGTAATGGATACAAGGAGGGTAAGTCGAATGTAATGGGTCTCTATGTCTAACTGATGAATGCACCTGGCATATAGCACAAGTGTCTACAAAACCTCTCACACTCACATAAATTCCTGGCCACTAGTAGGCTTCCCTAATCTTTTCGTATGTAGCATAGAATCCTTTATGACCTGCCCATAAGGTCTCATGCATCTCTCTCATCACCTTGCTTTGAAGACTTCTCGAACTCAGTACCCTCTGTGGACTCTTTACCTTGCCCTTAGCATGTCGCCAAATAAGTCCATTCTTCAAGAAAAAGTTGTAAGACTTTTTCCTGATGGATCTATACTTATTTGTGGACCAGCCTGGGGAAGGCTTCAGAGTACTCAGATATCTTCCTATATCTCTCCACTCACCGTCATACTCACTCTCACGAAACTTCTCATAAACATATACCAATGGATCATACCTCATCATATTTGTATCTCTCTCTATCTCATCATCATCATCATCAGACTCATCATCAAATTTTGCTCTTGAAAGCATATCAACCATTGTATTCGACTTCCTAGCTATGTGTACAAATGCAGGATTTATAAACTTTACATAAGAGATCCATCTAAGCATAGCAATGTCTGGAGATGAAGAGTTCGCTATCATGCCAATCAATGGAAGACAATCAGTCTCAACTACCACATTCGCCCCAATGAAATACTCTTTATCGATCTTTAAAGCAGTCACCAATCGCCATAGTTCTCTCTTTATTTGTGGATATTTTCTTTGAGTATCATGTAGGATTTTAGCACCAAAGCGCATTGCATATCTCTGCCCCTCATCATCATCTTGCCCTATGACCCAACCTATACCAATATGACTAGTATCAACGGTCAAAATGATAGGCCTCTGACTTGAATAGTCAACATGCTTCAGAATAGGGGCTTCAATTAGCAGCTGCTTCAGTCTACGCATAGCTCTCAACTATTTCTCTGTCCATACAAACTCCTTTCTCTTTCTCAGAAGGTCACAACATGAGCAAAGGGGTTCACAACATGAGCAAAGTGAGGAATCCATATTACATAGAACACACAGGCTCCCAGAAACCTCCTCACCTCACTGACATTGCGACACACTTCAGAGATCCTGCTAATGGCCTCAACTTTCTGTGGGTATGGCTTGCGGCCATAATGTCCACACAGATGTCCTACAATGAGGACCTCATCAACACAAAAAACAGATTTCTCTAAAGAAAGTGTTAATCCCACATCTTCAAATCTCTCAAATATTTTCTCACAATCAGCAATATGATCACTTACAAACTTTCGCCTCATCAGCTCAGGCAAGTGAGCCTTTGGGACTGGTATAGGCCAGATATTCCATGGTATATGTGGCATTGTAAATATGATCATGGGACTTACTTGTTTCGGGTCTACGCAACCTATCTCATGTGGAAAAAGTGCAAATGCTTTTTTGTATTTCTTGATGACTTCAATGAACTTTTGTTTCTCTTCATCTCTTAGGAATGGTTTCTCTCCAAATTTTATCTCTTTAACAGTCTCATCAATAAAATTATGCCCTATGAGTGCTCGTCCTCTCAGCATAGGATCATCTGACACTCGCAGATACTTCTCATGACTATCTTCTGGCAATGGCTGAGCTATAGGTTTCAGTTTCTTGTCCACAGTCTTATACTTCGTGTTTACATTTACTTCATGCTCTCTCATAAACTCATCAATCATCTCATTCTCTTGGATAGAACTGAGCATAATGATTTCTGATTTCTCATTCCTCTCAAATGCTTGCTCAAGCTCTTCTAGAGTAGTCGAACTTCTCTCCAACTGGATCACATCCTCAATCCTCTCATCAGGTAACATGATTCCTAAATCTTTATAGTGTCTCTCATGAACTTTTCTGAACTTATTTGAAACATTCTCTTTCTGTAAGCATACCAACTTGAATGCAGATGAATAAATGGAAAAACTCTCAAAACTATGTACAGAATCATGCGAGACATCAAACCAACTCCCACCATTGTCTCGCTCAATAGTGGATCCTAATATAAATTTCGCTCAGCAGAAGTGCTATACTCTCCAACATGCATACACTCATCATGGTCATGAGAATTAATAGGTCTCTTCCTTATATTCTTTCTATTCCTGGAGTGATTCGGACATACTGTCATCACTTGAAAAGAATGAAGTCCAGATCTAGAACGGATTCGTGCATAGGAAGATCCATCATCCATTGCCTTAGTCTCCATTCGTACCTCAGCGATAAAGGGCTGCCCAAGGATAGCCTCATACAAACATTGGTCCTGGACGAAGAAGTGGAATTCCTCAGAAATCCCTCCTATCGTCACATGCACAAAAGCACATGCCCCAACCAGTGCTCCTGAGCCATTATCTACAGTCCTCATCCTCCATCCATGGCTTTTATCTATTGGCCACCTAAACTGATCATAAAGCTTCTTCGAGATCACATTTACTTCTGATCCTGAGTCAATCAAGGCTAGAGCAAAACATGACTCCTCATTGCTTCCTAATTTCACCTTCATTTCAGGTGTGCCTCTTGCCCAAAAAGTCTTGCTAAACTCACTTTCTGTCCTCCTCATCTCATCATCAGGTATGATAGGACCTAAAGAATTCTTTTGGCATCTTGCAACTGCATCATCATCATCATCAGAAGAGTCGCTCAATGCGACTGCTTCATTTGTCACATGAGTCTCTTCAATTGCCTCTTCCATCTCTACATCTTCAGGTAATGGAAACCTCTTTCTCTTGATCAACTTTATAAAGCTTTCCTTGAATTTAGGCTTCGCTATGGAGAAGACCTACTCCAAGGACATCGTTACTTGGCTCTTCAACAGTATGTCATTTAATATCTCTCTCGCATCATTTTTCTTTTCCAACTCAGAAATCAATACAACCTTTGGGGTTTTCTTCTTTTTCTTCTTCTTCTCTTGCACATTCTCTTGAACTTCATCAGTCTTTTGAATAGGTTCTGGTTCTTTCTCTTTCTCTTTAGTCGGTTCTTGAATCTTAGTTGGCCTAACTGGCCTCTTTCCCTCCTTTATTTCCTTCTTCTTTGTCTCTTCCTTTGAAACAACAGGCTCTTTAAATTGTACCTTCTTTTCAGAATCTTTAGCCTTCTCTTCATTAGCCTCTTGGCTTTGTTTCTTGGTCACTCTCCTTTCTGGCTCAGCCTCTTCTTGGTTCTCATCCCTCTTCCTCTTTTTTTCCACATTCGCTATATGTGAATAGACAGAGAATTGATCAACAGGAGACTTCCCAAGCAGTCTTCTGCATAATCACATCCCTAGCCCTCACTAATGCCTCTATAGAGTAGTTTCTTTGAGGTCGAGTCTAGTCACATCTTCCTCTCCCTCCTCTACAGGCTCTAAACGTGCGGTTGATGTGCTTGCATTATTCCCAGATAAATCCTCATAAAGTTTCTTCATCCCCCCCCTTTCCCCAATTCACAGGTAGAGGAAGACGGGTCCTGAAGTCACACAACTTCTCATCGATATCTATTACCAATTGATGCTCTTTTGCTAGCTTTAGCTCTTCACATGCATATGAGAAATTCTCTTGCGCGACGCACCATACACACCTCTTTGCCCCTCCAAACCCACCAATCGCTCGTCTCTCAAAAGGTCCAGTGTTTCTTTGAAATGTAGGCTGCACTGGTGGTGCAGGTGTCTGTTGGGCAACAAGCTGCACTGGAGGTGCAGGTTGAGGCATCACATAGCCTTGCATATTTGGAATGGGCATCGTACCTCTCTTTATTGCATCTGCATAACTAGTACTTGCCGGGTCCTGATACCCCTTAGAATAAACTTTATTATGAATACTCGCCATTTCTTTTGACATAGATGCTTGCATCGTAAGATTCTCTATTTGTCAGCTGAGAATCTCAAGTTGAAGCTCCATCGGTGATCACGAAGTGGATGCAACATTAGCAAAAGCTGACGTTGCAAGCACGTTTGGAATTGCTAGAAGTGGAGCCTCCCTAGGCAGTTGTGGAGCTACCACTGTAGGTCTATCATATAATACCGCCTGACGTTGCCTCATCTAGGCAACCACTTCCACTTCTCTCCTCACTACGGCCCAGTCTTTTGTCAACCCAAACCTCTTTCCAGGCTCTTCTATCCTACTCTCGACCTCAGTCATGTCTTCAGGACTTAGGATCTTGAGGACGGAAATTACTAGGTCAAGCTTCAATGAATCTAGATCGGCTTGTGGAAGTTGGGCATGTCTACTCAAGAATTCATTTAGTAGATGAGTGAAGGAAGTAGTGGGTTTTGGGGAGTTTACCCATCGTAGGAAGCCCTCTCTACTATGTTGGGAAAAATCCTCCAAATAAAACAACTTATGTAATTCTTTTCTGAATTCGGCCGAGGGCTTCGCTATGTGCACTGTAATAGATGCTAGGATGGACCCTGAAACTACCCGTATGAAGTAATGTGAAAATACTTCTTCAGGTAGACCATAGATCCGTGCCTCTTCCTCAAAAACATCTAGGTACTCGGTCACATTCAAGCCTGTAAACTTTCCTTTCTCTCTCAAAACCGCCTGGACTACACGAGCCCCCTGCTTCTCTATCACTAATTCCTTAATGCAAAAGTGTGGATGCTCAAACTCAAGCAACAAAACAGTCTTTTTGTTTAAAGTGTGTGTAAAGCAATGCAAAAATTCACAGAACTTGAAATGCTAGTATGTGGAGTCTCTGTCCGATGCCGAGGTTCGCATCTCTCTTCTCAAGGAGTAGGTGACGCATCGAGGATCACCGGGCAACCGCCTCGCTTCACGTCGGGTTCAATGTCGAAGAAGAAGGAGGGCAGGTGAACAAGAAGAGCCGGTGCTGGGGTTGGATCAGGCCCCTCTGGTGCGCGCCGTTCTCGCTGTCTGGCGAGCGGCATCTGAGCGCTGGGCGCCTCGCCCTCTCACTCTCTGGAGTGTGGCAATCCTCGTAGGGCCTAGCCCCTCGGAAGTGACGAGACGTGTGTGCGTATGCGTGAGACCATAGGCGTTAAGAAAGAGACAAATCAGATACAACCCTAAAAAATGGAATCGCTATGCGTACAAATCTCAATGATACAACTGAATTCCTCCAATAAAATCTCAGTAATACAAAGGTTCCCGCTATAGTGCGGGTTGGTAATACGGAAATCTGCTACAGTGCGAAAAAGGTGAATACAAATATATGCCGCCGATACAGTGTGGATCGGCTGAATATAAGGTAGGCCTCCCGCTACAGTGCGAGAAGTCGCCCACGATCTTCGGCTTCAGTCTTCTTTGATGGACCCTTCCTTCACTTTATGTCTTCGGTCTCCAAAAAATCTTTACTTCAAATCTTCTTCAAATAATTGTCTTCACTTCGTAAACCGCAATAGCCTCCAATCACTCAGTAACCTGGTAGGAAGATCCACAAGCAAGACCCACGGGAGGAACAAATGAGGCTAGGGCACCTATTTATAGGCTCCTCCCCCCTGGACTTTCTTCTAGAAACTTCTTAGATCCCTACTCAACTTTCTAATTCCAGATTACCTTGCATGAACATTTACTATTTTCTGAAATCCCATCTCTTATTTCTATTTTTGGTTTTCTCTTTTTACTTTTCCGATTTTCTTCTTTCTATTTTTGGGTCTTTTTCTTTTCTCTTTTTATTTTTCTTAAATTAAGGTTTGCTTTCACACTTTATACATAAATTAAATCAAATTCCAAGGGCTAGACTTATGGTAAATGACAAAACTAAGGTTCCAACCTAGGGTTTCCATGGGGCTAGACTTAATTTCATGGACTATCTACAAAATCACATGGTTTCACATGTTACATTCAAATAAATAGACCAAAACATGTACATATTATACACCTCTCTTGGTCAAAACATCACACAAGACAAAAAAATGAATGAACTTTGAAAAAAAAACATGCACACTTCCGTGAGGGATTTCATCCCAACAACACGAGCTGTTGCTTTGTCTTCACGTGAGCTCCACGAAATTTGTTACTAAAATTCTTCTTCCAGGAAGATGATGAGATGGCTTATTCTCCAAGACTTTCCCCTCTCTCACTCTAGCTCAGATACCAAATGAAAGATCCCAATTAGCTACCTACCACTGTCCTCCCAACCTTAAATAGCCCTTGCCCTTGGCACCTCTAGAATCTTCTCTAAGGTCCAAACACTCCTCATATGGCCACTCTTGGGAGATGGAATAACCTTGAAGATCTATGCTAGAGCCTTGGCTCCCCCAAGCTCTGGTCCTTGATCCGGCTAGGGTCCTCGACCAAATGTAGGTAGACCAATGGTAGACCATGGAGGTCTAAATAAATCTAAGAGGAAGGCCTAGAAAGGAAGTGGCAGAGGTGGATATGGTAGTAGTAGAGACAAAGGTGGACACAACTTCAACAATAACAATAGAGGCCATAAGAGAAAGGACTACAAAAATTATTCTAAAGATCAACAACATGAAGACTTATTGCTCTTAATGAATCTAAGACACAGGGAAGGTAAAGAAGATGATTATTCGTTCTACATAGATTGAAGATGTTTAAATCATGCTATAGGCAACATAGCTCTCTTATCTGATTTGGAAAGTCCAAAGCATAGACTTTAAGTTCAAACAGGGGATGACACAAAGCATAGTGTCGAGAAGATTGGTAATGTCAAGGCTTCCAATCACATGAAAAATATTCTGAGCAAGGCACTCTATGTTCCCACTATTACAAAAAACCTAATAAGTGTATGCCAAATAGTTGAGAAAGTCTTGCAAGTTAGGTTCACCCAACATGGAGCTTCAGTGGAAGATCCATGTCAAGGCTTCAACAAGATAGCCAAATGTGATAGCTTTATTCAACTTGGGGTCTCAAACCCTAAGTGAGCTTGGAGTGTGGCATAAGAGGCTAGCTCATGTGAATGAAAGAACCTTAAAGGATATATGAAGGGATCAAAGTGTTCTTGGATTGCCAAACATATCAAAGCAACACATGATCAATAGATGTGATGCATGTCAGATGGGAAGGCACAAAGACAACCATTCAACCACAAAGGCTACATCCACAACAACTTATTGGACTCAGTACATACAAATGTATGGGGGCCGATGTGGGTGTGCTTAGTTAGTTCATGCACTCACCTAGAAGGCCACACATGGATTTTACAAAGAGAGTACTCAAGTACCTCAAAGGGACACTTAATGAAGGTATCTGTTATCCTGAGTCTTTAGATTAGGATATCAAAATCTATTCAGATCCAGATTGGGTAGGAGCAAAGGATGATATAAGAAGTACTTCTAGATATTTAACATTTGGAGGTTCGAAATCGGTATCATGGAGTTCCAAGAAGCAACCAACATTTGCTTTATCTTCAACTAAAGCAAAATATAGAGGTCTAACTATTGCAACTTAAGAAGCAATATGGCTGAAGGAGTTGTACTCAAACATGGGACTTGTAAGTTCCAAGCCTCACTTGGAGATAATTTAAGTTCCATGCATCTAGCTATAAATCCAATTTTTCATGTAACAACAAAGAACATAGAAGTCCATTACCACTTTGTAAGAGAGAAGCTTATGACAAAGGAAATTGACATTTCATTTGTTCCTACTTAGAAGCAAATAGCAGACATGATGACAAAGGCACTTAATGGGATAAAGCTTTGTAGATTCAAAGCTAACCTATCACAAAATAAAGAACTCAATTATACTTTAGCTTGAGGGGGAGTTGTTGCATCATCAAGCTTTCATTATGCTTGAGGTGGACATGATGTTCATCAAATCCATCATTTGAATGATTCCACATATACTCATTGTAGAGTTGTATTTGCATTCATTTATTGTATTGAGAGTTTGATCATAGGATCACCTTCTTATGTAATTTCCAAAGTATTTATCTTTGTAAAAGGAAAGAGTAAAAGGAATAAAAGCCACGAGTTAGACATGGTTGAGATTGCTTCTCAATCAATCAATCAAGAGGTAGATATGACTTCAAAATTCTCTTTTTCTAGGTTGTAGGAAAAGATTTCAATCAATCTAAACTAACAAAACTGCCTAATTTAGAATTCAAATTCATGATCAAAAGGCATGGTCATATCCTCAAGAGTCTATATAAAGACTCCAAAACTTTTTTACATTAAATAGATTGTTGATTTGAAGCAATACATATACTCTTTGATCATTGTTTGGTGCCATTTCTATTATGTGCTCCTTCTTCCTCAAACTTAGTCAACTTGTAGAGATTTCTACTCTCTCTGTAGGGCTCCAAATCATGTTCTTAAGCATTCACTACAAAAATATGGCTGCGTGGTTTATGTGTCCAAATTTTCAAGTCATTTTGTTCATCACATTCAAAGAAATTGAAGTTTTTCAATCTCGGGGTCATTCTCTACACATCCCTAAAAAATCGAGATGACACCAGTTCAGTGTTAAGGTGATTGCTCCTTCATTGGCTGATCTAAATTAGGGATTTATGCAATACAACCCTATGTATGACACTCCCTTAAGAGACATTTTTCCAATTAATACTCTTCTAGCTACTCTTAGTGTTTGAAGTCACAACTTCTATCCATTTTTAGAAGGTTTTTGTGAGCTAGTCAAGGTGCACATTATCTGTTTTGCATCAACTTGTTCTTGTTGATTTTCGAAAGTAGCTATTGGGTTTTATTGCAATAACCACAAGCCTACAAGGTCTAATTTACATATCCAAAGAGCTAGGAATGGTCCTATGTTGGTTTGCTAGACCAACTTCACCACTTGACAATTCAACTTTCAAAGCCTCTCCAAGATTCTCCAACTTTCTTTCACCAATTAAATCCAAATTGTCTTGATGATCCACCCTTAGGGGACATCGATTTCACCAATGCCCCTGATTGACACAATTTTATTAGCTTAACCTCCTTTTTTGCTCGTCTCCTCTACCAATATCACAAGATTCTAGTCCACCTTAATCTTTGAAGCTCAAACCTACCCACCCATAACCTCAACTCGTTCCATAATTTCCCAAGTTCCCATTAGTAGTAACCTCTTTTTTGGTTAAGATGGAGTAGTAGACTTAAATGATGAAAACCATGATGCCAAGAAACACATTGACATTGAAGAGAAATTATGTCTCATACATAAGCATTTTTGTTTTCCTAACATGAGCAGATACACAACTCCACAAAAGATTGTGGTCTAGCTAATTTCACATGCCATAAAGCAAGTAGGGAATCAAATAAGTTTAAACCCTTATGTTCAAGAGAGATTATCTTAATCCAAGAAGCAATGGTGAATAAATAATTTCTTGAATGGAAGCACAACTCTGACCATTTTAATCTATCATGCATTGAATATTCATGATCAATTATGGCCAATGCGTACTACATTTGAAATGGAAAAATATGTTAAAGCGGCATCAATTCCCAAGAAAAGAAAGGTAGTGATCTCTACAGATGAAGTAAGTACAAGTACTATGCCTAAGATGAGAGGGTCAAAGAGAGCAAGAGATCTTAAGGAAGCAACAACCACATCTTTAGCCAAAAGAGCTCATACATTGTCAACCTCTACTTTGGCTCAACCACTACCAATCAGACCAGAAGGATTAGAAGAGGCTTTACAACAACCCACACATTTACAGAAGGCCAAGTCAACTTGAAAATACAATGCCGACGTTATTGACATATACGTGAAGAAAAATGCATGCTGAGGGTAGGAAAGAGGCTCTCTACAATGTCTCATTATAAATATTTGGGATTAGAAAATTCAATCTCTTACTTAGGATCTCAAGGTGACGAAGAGAAGTCACTTAAATGCTAGTTTGAAGACCGACATAACTAATGATGGTAATTGGGACGAATTCAACTAGATGGTCAATGAATAAGATGTTATGAGTCAATAGAAAGAGTAAGCGGAAAAAGATGAAGAAGAACTATGTACTCCTCCACCTTGCATGGATTTTTCAATTGGAATTCATCCCACCATTAAGTTACAAATTAAGGAAGGAATGTCTTTAGTCACTTAACATGATGATATTCAGGTTACAGAAGAATCTCAACCACAAGACGAGAATGAAGCACATGGACTACCTATTAGGGTTATGGAAGAAACCTCTAACATAGATGTTCATACAATTGGAAGTAATTCAAAGGGAACTCCACTCCAACCAGAGAATCAAATAAATTTAAATCTTCAACTTAGGCAGCCATTTAATGAAACATTACACATCATTCAAGGAAAACAAGTAGAAACAAGGGAACCACCAATGCATCTCAAGACATGGTTGAATATTGATGTAGCACAATTGAAGCTTGTGGTAAAACATATGATACAAAGTGCCATGGACATGCAACAAGAATTGATGGAAGTGGAAAATAAATATGAAAAAGAAAACATTGAGGAAAATTGATTCAAACTATTGAGAAAACAAGTATCAAAGCAGCTAGTGAAGTCATAAACTGAACTCGAGAAGGAAAATAGAGAAATATCATATGTAATGGTAAAAACAGATACATTAATGTCAAAAAATGCAACATGGCAATCCAAGGTAAAAAATATGATTCAAGAATTAGACAAGAAACAGAAGGAGAATCTAGAGCTACAAAGTAAATGTTCACTCTTTGAATCAAAAAAGGTACATATAACTAATTGAGCCATGGGAAGCTAATTCCCTAAGAAATCCAAATAAATAATTGATGGCATCATTATTACTAAATCAATTGATAGAAGGTAGACACACAATGATGAACAAATCCAAGACTTAAAGAAGCAATTGGAAGAATATGTGGCAAATTGGAAGCAGAGATAGTGCATCAAGCAAAGTTGGAAGAGAAGTATGTATGGGATATGAATGAATTGAAGAAGAGCTAGAATGACTTGATCAAGATGTATGCAAAGCATTGTAGCCAAGATGCAGAACAAATGAAAGAAAATTGTGAAAGAAAAACGAGGGTGTAGACCAAGTTGAACCAAGTGAAGAGCCAAGTACAAGAAAGAGATCAAATCATAGCTAAGATTCAAGACAAGATAACATAGCTAAAAAATTCGAAAAAGATGCCAAAAATGAACATGGGGATAGTAGTAATGCCCAAACCTCATGTGGATGCTGAGGAGATTGAGGTACTCCTATTTCTCCTCCCATCATTCATTCTTCTATCCAAATGCAATGAGTAGGAGTTCTTGATGAGGTCCTAATGCCATACATTGGAGAGTTAGATCAGAAAGTGTAGACACTAGTGATGTCTTGAATGACACAGGAGGAAGAATTAGTAATAAGAGTAATGAAGGAGAAAAGAATTTTGAACTAAAGATTTTTATAGAATAATGAATCCATTCAACATTCCACATGGTATCATGAAGGAGCAAACTTGTAATAGAAGGATCTGCAGTGCGACCTAAATTTCACTACTACAACATTCAACTATGCACAAGAGAAAATCAATGAGGCCGATCCTATCAAGTGTACACAATTTTTGGAGAAGAATCCAACTTTCAGAGTACATTGGCAAGAGGAAATCTTTGTACTGCAAGTAAACCCATCTTTTTGCCCAATGCCTAGAAGAAGAACATGGATTGAATTTTAGGAAGAGCTACATAAAGGTACAATCAATAAACAATAACTAAATTTTCTATTACTTATGATCCCACCACATGTCTATATACCTACAGAAGAATAGATGATCCAAATGATTGAACTTTGGCTAGTGAAGCAGGCTCATGTGTTGGACTTAACTACCAAGCTCCCAAATAAGACCCTTAGTATGGTACTAATAGTTTTGAAGGTTTTTTAAGTTTGTGGAGTACACATTTCTCAAATTCATAGGCATAAACAAAGGAGTAACCCCACTTATATTTGGTTTATCAATCAAACCTAGTTGAGCTACAATAATGGTCTACTATTGAAGGCTCATGTTTTTGTTGAGTCCATATTTACAAACTTTTGAAGAGGCATTCTTTCAAAGGGCTTTTAAAGATGGACTCTAAAATCTTTCTAAAGATTTCATCCAACTTGACTCATGATTAGTCACCTATGAGCTACATTTTTATGTTAATCATTGATAAGTCTCAAATGATGGAGTTAAATTAGAAAAATGTTGACATTTCCAAATCTATGAGGCAAATCTGCTGAATGTTAAGGAACAATGAGTCTATCTGACTTATGCACATCATCATCAAAAGCCTATGAGGGATGATAGAGTTCAGGAGGAGGGACATGTGCAGGGAGAGTCCAACAAGAAAAGAAGAAGAAGATCAAAGAAAAAGGTAATAAAACAGTAAGATAAAAGAATAATCTTACCCTCTACCCAAAGCCCCATAGGGGCACAAAAGCACCAACTAGAGGACCAAAAGTTAGAAAGAGGCAATGGTGAAAAGAACACTTTTTAGAGAGAACTTCTATAACCATCTTCAATCAAAGGTTAGGTTATTTTCTACTATTGGTTTCTTGCTAGACGAACAACAATGCAACAAGACCTAGTGAATGGAGATGAGAAGTAAGATGGGAAGCTTTCGAAGGATCATATACCAGAGATGAAGGTTCTTCTTTGAAAGACAATTGTTCCATCTCTAACCCTTTATGGCATGCCAAGTAAATGTGAATGAAGCTTATCCCTAATGATAGAGATGAATAAGGGGAGATTGTTGTAGAGAACAAAAGAAAAAAGAAAGAGGAAAGTAGAGAGAAGAAGACAAGAAGAGTAGGCCCACAAAGTTTTCGAACAAGTCACCATTTTTTCCTCTTCATATATGCCATGATGGAACACCCGAAAGCCTTGTAAATGCACTAGAGGATTCCTCTTAATGCATATTCCCTCAAGCTTGCAACAATATCCATGTACACTAGTAGGATTTCAGGGTTGTTTGGAGAAAGTGCCGATCTCTTGTGTGAAAGAACGAACCTTACGGCACTTGTATATAAGTCACTTGGTGACACATTTTTAAAGAATTTTTGCAATAATACAGAAACTAACTTCTTAAATTCTTGGCTCCTTCTTCTTGCTTGTGTATCATCTTCTTTTTTAGCTTTTATGTGTTTTTTAGGCTTGGAATCCATGATTGGAGGTATGATCCACCCCTTCACCACCTTTTTCCACTGATATTGTGTGTGTATGTGTGAAGCATAGGGAATCTTTAGGTGTAGTTAGGTGATTCCTTACACTTGGATTTTTGGGTGAAACGTGAATCAGAGTAGCCTGATTTTGAGCTGAAAATATGTTATTAGATGCATCTCAATGAGAGCTTCAGAATCAACTTGCTATTCACTATATTTGGGTACTGCAGCTAGGAGAAATCAATAATTTTGTGATTGCTACTAGACCAAGTATTGCGACACACACCTGCATAAAGTGTTGATATATTTAGATAGTGATGTGTGTGAACACACTAGGACCACCGGGGCACTTTTTTCCCTCTTTAGGAGGTTTTTTCCCCCGGCTTGTATATATGCCTATAGCCCTAATGGGTTACTTATCTTTGTACATTCTCTTGGTAATACATTCAATATTGTCTGTTGTGCTCCAAGCTTCTTCTTCTTCCTTGTGTTGTTCCCGTGCTTCCATAGACCTTAAAATCCAACAATCGGTATCAGAGCAGGTCGCCACTTCATCTAGAGCATCGTCGACACCCTCTGGTAACATTCTCAAAATTACATGAAAATTGGTCTGAGCATACTCAAGGCAATTAAGACTTCAAAATGGCTTTGCTCCAAGCACACTATCATAGTGCTTATGTAGGCAATTTTCTCTTTTTGTGCCAAAGATAAATTTAGGTTTTAGTTTGCTACTATAAGCACTATGATAGTGTGCTGGAGGCCGAAACAACTCATATCTTCAACTCATATCTCAAAAAGTTGAACAAAGCTACCCTATGGAGATTTGCTAAACGTGTAGCAGACTGTTGAAGATATGAGTTGTTTCGGCCTCCAAGCACACTATCATAGTGCTTATGTAGGCAATTTTCTCTTTTTGTGCCAAAGATAAATTTAGGTTTTAGTTTGCCACTATAAGCACCTCAAAGTCTGCTACACGTTTAGCAAATCTCCATAGGGTAGCTTTGTTCAACTTTTTGAGATACAATCTTTTTTCTGCATTAGGGTATTTTAGTCAGTGGCATGGCTGAAAGTAGTGATGTAGTATGTATGTTGGTTGTTGAGGGTAAGTTGGATGGTACCAATTATCCATTATGGGCTTATGTGATGCATCATGTATTGGTAGAGATGCTCAAGCACATGCATTGATAGCCTTGTCTATCAAAAATGCCATTATTCCTCACATTCACTCTTGTAAAATAGCAAAGAATGCTTGGGATACACTTACCACTTTATACTAGGCAAGGAATGGGGTTCATGTTGCTTACCTCCAAAAACAGTTGGAGAGTGAGCACATGAATTAAGGAGATTCCATGGAAAGTTTTTTATAAAGATCAAAAGATTTGAAGGAGTAGTTGATTTGTGCTGAAAGAAGTCTTGCCTAATAGTTCACTTATGCAGACTCTTTTGAATGGTCTTCCAAACTCATATGAAAGTTTTGCTTCTTCAATTGATGATGAAAGGCAACCCAAACACATTAATATTTGAAGAGTTAGTCTCTGTTTTGTTGTAGGAAGAGTAGTCGAGGTAGAACAAGTCCATTATGCGTGTTGCAAATCAAGCTTTCCTAGCTACTTAGAAGGGCAAAGGTAAATAGAGCTCTTCTACTAGTAAGCAGAAATCTACTAGTTCTACAAAATCAAAGAAGGATGATAGATATGAGAAGAAAATAGAAAAACAAAAATTGTTTTGTAAATACTGTAAAGCAAATGATCATGCCATAAAGATTTGTTCCAAATTGGCTGCAAAAGAGGCAAAGAAGAAAGAGGCTGGAATGGTTGTTGCAGAGGCCTCTACACCAAAAACAAAGTTTGCTAATCTAGTGCAAAATTAAGAATGGGCATTTACTATTGTTTGCAATTATGACCCGTCTTATCATGAATAGTGTATGTCTACAGTAGATTGAGATGTTTGGTACTTTGATAGTGGGGCAACCAAACATATAACCTTGAAGCATAATTTCTTCACTTCAATTGAGCCTGCCCCTACACGGAATACTGTCACATGTGCCAACAACTCCTTTTATCCTATTATGGGAGTTCGTAAGATCATTCTGACTACTGTTGATGGTAGTTCTTTTACATTGTCAAATGCTTTATTTGTGCCACATATCAAGAAAAATTTGTTATCAGTTTCAGCATTAGCAAAGATTGGATTGGTCATGAAATTTATTGCTGACAGATGTACAATTCATGATTGGTCAAATGGCGACATCATTATTGGTTCTGACATTTTATGTCGTGGGCTATATAAGCTCATAGATTATGCAAAATCTGTGAATGATTCAACATGTGCAATTCAAGATTTTGAGGCCATGTCAGATGCAGAGCTTTGGCATGCACGCTTTGGTTATCTAAATTTGGCTTGTTTGTTATGCCTAGAGAAATCTAAAATGGTGTCCTCTTTGACCAAACTTGAGGCACTTGGTAAACATGTATGTGAAGGTTGTATTTTGGGCAAAATGCAGTGTTCCTCCTTCCCAAAATATGGTTCAGTTCAAGCTACCAAGAAATTGTAGCTTGTTCATAGTGATGTATGTGGTCCTATGCAAACACCTTCTTTTGGGAACTATCTTTACTCCCTACTTCTCCGAAATCTACCATTTTATTTTATCTCTAAAAAGGGGTTTATCCCTCTATTTTACATTCAGCAACTTTTCAACCTTAGGGAGGACTACTACCTTGCAGCTATAGCTGAGTCAGAAGAAGTTGTAAGGAGATTCATCAATGAGAAAGGAGAAAGAAAAGAAGAATTTTTGCGTCTTGATTTGGATTTGTCAAATGAAGAATTCAAAGATTCATCATAAGCTCTTTCAAAATGCTTTGAGAAAGCTATCTCAGAGAATCCAACACTTGCTGATGAAGAGTTTGATGAGCATCATAAGCAACTTGGAATATACTCGTTTGGGCACGGCTATTCATTCTTGGATGTTGCTGAGGAAAAAGGAACAATATCTATTGACTCAAAAGAGCTCATTGAGGAGGAAGATGAGGTCAAGGTATGTAGTTTAATATATTCTCATGAATTTTAGGGTTAGGAAATGAGATGCAACCGATGCAACATCTTTAGCTTGTATCGGTTTTGTCTAAGATCTCCATTTATAGAGTGAGAAATCGATCACGACCGATGCAAGCAATAAGGCCCATCAGATATTTTCCATTGGGCCTTATCGCTTGCATCGGTAGTGTTTGGACTTTCATGGTGCAATGACACGTTACATTTTATCATGTGAAAAACACCATTTTCTGCATATAGTTTATGTCTCGACCAATGCAAGCGATGAGGCCCATTGGTTATTTCTCGATGGCCTTATCGCTTGTATAGGTCATGTCTATGAGTTGCATGTAGCATTGATAATAGACATCTGGCTATGTAAGAATTCACCTTCTTCAGCAAAAATAACATGTTTTTAGGTAATTTACAAAGAGATATTGATAACGACCGATGCAAGTGATAAGGGCCATCTAAATTTCTCTGGAGTCCCTAATCACTTGCATTAGTCGGGTCTCTTGCTTTTTGTCTGTTTGTTTCAAGTTACTTTTCATGACTCCTTAAGTGCGCTTGCACTTCATCTGACCTTGTTTGTCTATTTTTACCACACTTAACTATATTGGATGAAGACAACTACCTTGGCAAGAGGAAGGGAACAAGAAAAACCATAGAAGACAATTATCCACTTCCAAAATTGAACCTAGACTCTTTTTGTGTTATTCACAAGCACTATAGTGAGGAGCCAAACTTTGCATTGTTCTCCTTGAGGAATCTATCAAAATACATGGGCTTTACTCCAATACCCTTTAATGCTTTCAGAGTTTTGCGGCTTGAAAGAGCAGCTAACATTCAAAATTTTTGGATATGCCCCAGGAATCAATGCTTCAAGGGTAGGGTACTTTCTTTCTTATTCAAGCTATGCAATGGTTGCAGGGGTGTTAGATGTAAAACGCATTGCTAGATATAGGAGAAAAGAGTTCCTCATATATAGAGGTGATTTGCTAGAGCCAAACTCATTAAAGAGACTCAAGGAATGACTTCATTTTCTCAAACTCTATTACTCATCAAATGTACATATATAGAAATTGCCCAATGGGATATAAGACATTGCAATTTTTTTTGGTGTAACTAATCCATGTCCTAGTATTAATTTTTATTGATCCATGATCTATTCTCTGGTCAAAGTCATTTGATGGTTATAGACATGTTTCTTTTCAAAGCTTAATACATCATGAAATTTACATACATGACATCTTTATTTCTCAAAGAAATAAAAGACATTGCAAATATTAAAGCTCTGTTTGAAATGTAGTCTTTTTGATTTTGTGATATTGATACATGATGATTTTGTCTGGTGATAGTCATATTCTTTTAATTATAATTGGCATGAGTTCCTTTGTAATTGTCTTCCAAAGAACCAATCAAAAAGCTCTCTGAAGGCATTGCTCTTTGTTACTCCTCCTCCTTTCCTTGTGCACCTAAAGAAGCTTGTCCTTGGTTGATAATGAGATTTTTCCATGCTTTGGGTGTTCCATATGGCAATTGGTTCTTTTCCTGCAAAGAATGCACCATGCACAAGAAGAATATGCTAGAAGAGCAAAAGAGTTTCATCATATCTTTATTTCAACAAAAATAAATTGAATAAATTATCTTTGGAACTCACCAACTAGTATGTTATGTCTTTGGCACCCCATGCCTCTATGATGGTTTCTATAAGCTCTGTGGTCACCTTTCTAAAATCTGTCACATAACTATTTGATGTTACCTGCTGCCTCATGATCTTAAAAAAATTATCTAGTTTGACCCACACCTCCATTCTCTTTTTTGCTATTTCCGGTTTGCTTTTTACATTAGTCGTGATCTCACAAAATTTTTTCCAACAATTCCACATGGTATTTAGTTGCTTGTCATCATGGTTGCTGAAGAATCTCCTTGCTTTTGCACCTCCCATTGAGACATCTTGCAGTACATCACCTGTATTTTGTGAAAGCTTTGGATCTTTTCTTAGATGAACATCACCACCATGAAATCCCATTTCTGAAAGTAGAAATTCACATTTTTTTATGCACTCATCTGCAAGAGTTGTAGGCTTGATAGAATATGCATAATCGAAGTGAAGACGGACCAACTTGTCAATGATCCTTAACTCTGCATGTAGTGTACATATGTGTACATTTGTCAATGCTATTGGAAGTATGGGATCCCAAATCATGGAAGAAGATGAGTAGCTATGAAGAATAACATTTTTTCTGGAAGGAGCCTCTTCAGTACTAGAACCATCTCAAATTCAGAAGATTTGTGATAGCATCGGAGTGAATAGGAAAGGTTATAGAGCAAGTTCAAAAGTTTGGTGTGAATTTTTAAAATTTAACAAAGTTAAAAGTTCTGGATTGCCTAGACCCCATCATGTAGGAAAGTTTTGGCTCTGCTTGAATAAAAAGATCACATCAGTATTTGGTGTATATAAACATATTCACGGTAACATGCCTTACGAAGTAGGAAAACAAAAGTTACATTTCACTTACAATGCATTTAACAACGTATGGATAGATATTATAAAACTTCAAACATACATGGTTCAGTTCTATAATATAAAAGAACATGAATGTTCTGATCTGTTGAAATTTGTAATCAAACTTGATGAAGTTGAGCTTAGAAAACATCAAAAGATGGAGAGAATAAGTATTGCACTGATGAACAAAGCTTTGGACTATAGCCTTGGGAAATTGGATACTCCATCTCTCAAAGTACAATCAGAAATGGAGTTATGGTGGGTTGGTTGTGCTCAAGTTCCATTTGAGAGCCATAAAACACTTAAATGGTTATTCTCACAGAAAAACATTCCAAAATGTTATCCAAAGGCATCATGCATGAGAACTGTTGAATGTCAAAGACTATGAGAACTTTCAAGTTGAGTGGCATTTGAGTGGAGACCTAAAGACGCTCAAATGCATGTTTTGTATAAGTGGGGGAGCAAATTCTAAGTACCCTTGCTTGCATGCACTGGTAAAGTCTAACTCTTGACCATACACCTCACCATCTCCATCTGTGACTTGCTCTTCCTTTCATCAACTCATTTTGTTGAGGTGTATATGGCATTGTCACTGATGTTTTATCCCACATTCAGGCAAAAATGCATTAAAGTCAAAAGACATATACCCCTCCCAATCAGAATGAAGGATGCCCATTTTACATGCTGACAGATTTGAAGATGTTTGAAGCACATAAACACTTCGCACTTTTCTTTCAATGGATACACCCATGCATGCTTGGAAAAATCAACTATGAAACTCGAACTTCTTCAGTTGGCTCCCTTATTGCAGTCTCTACTTTAAAAGTAGCCACATCAAAACCTTTGACTTGCTCTTCTTCTGCTTGGAGATTGATCTCCTCAACAATCTCCATGACACCTTTCATACTTTTTGAGCTTCCCTCAAGTGTCAGCTCTAAGAAAGGCTTGTCTTCAACATGAACACTTTCCTCCTTTTCAATTGAGATGTGGTCAAGCCATATCAAGAAATCAATGTTTAAAGGGAGCAAGCAAGAGTCTTTTTCATGCTCTGGGCATAAATCTAGCTTCCCTGGCAAAGGGGATATCCTTTTGCATTTTCTTGTGATTTTTGCCCTATCTATTGGATTCTTCCCAAAGATGTGAGGATAGACATAGGTTTTCTGAGATATAGAAAGAATATTTCCATTGATCAACCCCAAGAAGTTCTCCCACTCATCCCTAAGAAAACTTTTTGATTTCTCTATGAGTTTTTCAAAAGCAATCTTTGGGTTGAATATCGTCATTGCATCAGGAAAGTAATCTACAGTTAAACCCTCTTGAACCATGAAATCAAGTAGTTTCTCTGATGGAGAGACACTAAGGATCTCATTCATTCCCTCCATCTAAGTTATAGCTTCTCTTGTATGTCCTAGAGGAGAACACGACCGATGCAAGAGACTCAAGCTAGTCAACATGGGTCAAACGGGGAAAATCTCTTGTATTGGTCATGTTAGGGATGAAAGAAAATATGCACGGTAATGAGACAAATTCTATGAAGGTTGAAAATTTGAATTGGTGAAGGGAGTTGCTATTTATAGGCGAGGAGGGAGGGAGTAACGATCAAATGATGTGGACCAATCAGTGAGTGCCATGTGGCAAAGGTACATTGGGAATCCCAACGGATAGATGATGTGGCCCACTCAAATCATGCCACATGGCAAAGAACGTTGAAATTCACAAAGGCTAGATGACTTAGACCAATCATAGCATGCCACATGGCACCAATGGTCAACTCAGTTTTGAGACCTATTTAAGCTTCCCTATTCATTTCTCTCATTTTTTTTCTCAACACTTTCCAAGCGTCGAGTTGCCATCGCCACCAAGTTTTTTAGCTGCTTCTTAACAATTTCTATAGAGAACGCTCTTAGTGTTAGGTAATATGGACACGATCGATCCAAGAGATAAGGGACATCCGGATGTTTTCCGAATCCTCTTATCTCTTGGGTGGGTCGTGATTCTCAAACCGTATCATGACTTTAAAATAATGTTTCCTTTGATTGTTCGCTATAGTGGAAATAGAATTGATTGATATTTCATGATGATTAAAGGGATGACTGATCAGAGCGATAGGGTACATCTGAGATTTGTGGATAACCCTAATCGTTTGGATCGGTCGTGTTTCTGAAATGGCATCGAGTCCTTGATCATAGCTTGCAAATTATGTTTTGCTTAGTGAAGTTTGAGCTATTATGCATTGTAAGCTATATTCTAAAAAGTATTGATTGATATTTCATGATGATTACAAGGACAACCGATGCAAGCGATTAGGGACATCCGATGATTTTTGGATGATCCTAATTGCTTGGATCGATCGTGCTTCTTAAATGGCATCCTTGATCAAAGCTTTGAAGTAACATTTTATTTGGTTAAGAATTAGTTATAATGCATTCTAAGGGAAATGGTATTCACTGATATTTCATGATGATTAGAAACACGACCGATGCAAGCAATTAGGGACATCCGAGCATTTCCAGATAACTCTTATCGCTTGGATCGGTCATGTCTCTGACAATGGAAAGAGTCCTTGATCAAAGTTTTTGAGAGTAAGTTGCCTTGCCTTTCCACTTCCATGCCTAAAGACTCTCACTTTGTGCAGGTTATGGCTAGGACCAAAAAGACAGCAAGGAAGTTGTACCCTTAAGGTCAGGACCAAAATGCCCAGGAACAAAATGCCCAGGAGAAAAATGTCTAGGAGAAAAATCCCAAAAGAGTCAAGACAATGCATCAGAGAAGGATTCAAACAAAAGGGTCAAATACCATGTGAAGTCCTTGAGGGAAATAAGAAGAGCTCAAAATTCTGTGGGATTGCTGATCCCTAGACTTCCATTTATGAGAGTTGTCAAGCAAATCACAACTAATCTCTGCTCTTTGATGAAGACCTCATCCTTTGTCAATGTGAGGTGGAAAACTCAAGCACTGCTATGCCTGCAAGAAGTTGTAGAGGACTTTTCCATTGACTTTATGAATGATGCCTATTTATGTGCTACTCATTCTCACAGGGTAACACTAATGGCAAAGGATTATGCTATTGTATCAAGAATAAGATATAAATTTGATAAATCTCTTGTTCTTATTGATCACCATGATAAAAAATTCTTTGATATTTTAAATATACCTCCAGCCTGAGCATCCAAAACAACACTTGTCATTGAAGAGATCAACCCTCAGGTCACTCATCATCATGAAACTAGAACTGTGGAAAATAGTGAGGAGGAGAGGAAAAAGCAGTTACAAAGGAAAGTGTCATCTTAAACGAGATTTAGAAGTTACAGAAAGAAAATAAAGAGCTCTTTAAAAAAGGAGATGGGCAGATATTAGTTAATGTTGCAATGACATGGCAGGATGAATGGTTCCTAGACTAGACAACAAAATGTTGAGGGAGTTTCATGTTGAAATATCAGATAGTGTAGTCAACATTTCACTCAGGTATTATCTAGAGGCCATAATGTGCTATTGTATTGCTTAATTTTCTAGTTCCTTAACTGAATTTTTATTTCTTGATTTGTAGGGTTCTTCTTCAACAATGTGAGGAAGCGGTTCAAAGAAAAGTATTTATCATAGATCCTCTGGTGACACAGTGTTTTTTGCATAAACATGGAGATGCCAAGTCCTTTCTAGAGAATTTTACAGAAGAGGTAGAATGTGTTATCTACCCATATATTGAAAACTAAGTATTCATGTTCATTTTGAAAAGTACATTTTCTTCATTAAAGAAAGTATATTTACATGCAACTCATTGATAGGGATCATTGGAGTCTTATTATTGTTGACTTCAATGCATATCAAGCTCTTTTCCTCAATTCTCTTAAATCACAACATGGGAATTGCAAAGTGTAAGTTGCTATACATTTTGTTGTTCTCTATTGAAGAGCCATGCCATCCATTCTGATTTTCACTTTACAATGCAGTGCTGCAAAACTTCTCAAGATGCATATTGATAAGAATTTTCCTGGAATTGCTAAATTGAATGAACAAAAGAAATTTGGATACATACAAATTCATGTGCCATTGCAGAAAGATGCAACATCATGTGGCTGGAGACTAATTGCATATGCTATAAGATTCTTGGAAAGAAGGTTTTACAATCCTGAATTGAATTTATCAGACTATCTAGATGCATGGATCATCTTGATCAGAGAGAGAGAGAGAGATAAATAAATGGCATTATGAAACATGCAATCTGCCCCAATGATCCAGACTCACCTCCACCCCCTCCACCAGATAAAAAGAAGTCTGAAGAAAAAAAGAAAGTGCATCCTCTTCACTCACCATTGAAGCATGGGACCAAGAAAATGAGTCAAGGTGAAAGCTCCAAAAAGGGCCACAAGCATCAAAGAAAAGAGGGCTCCAAAAAGGATAGAAAAGGATGAATCATTTTTTAGTCTAAGATTGAAATCTATTGTAAAACCAACATAGGTTGGAAGATTTATTTATGTACAAATTGTATGTACTTATGCCAATCTTCATCTGGAAGATGGTCATTGTAACCATATTTATTTGCCTTAACAATATTTATATGCCTTGAGTAATATACAGTTGTATTAAACCTCTTGAGAGTTAAACAAAAATTCATTGCATGGTCCAATTAAATTTGGTCGTGTCACAAATATGACTGCATTGTGGGTTTCTTACTTCATTCTTGTTGGAAAGTTTAAATTGGAGAAGATAGAGAAGAACGTAAAGAAGAAAGAGGACATGACCGATACAAGCAATATGGGGAATCAGAGAAATTTGGATTGCCCCTATCACTTGCATCTGTCGTATTATCCATTTAAACATAGCATCCCCTTTAAGCAACCTTTCATGAGATGATTTGAGTTGCAAGTTGTTTTTATAGTCATGAGTCAAACCTTTACACAAATGTCACTTTTTGAAGTCTCTTCCGGTAGTTTGCTAACACGACCGATCCAAGCGATAAGGGCAATCCGACAAGTTCAGATTGCATTAGTCGCTTGAATTGGTCGTCTTCTCTAATCTAGTCTCCTCTGTTTTATGACTTAAGTCATGCTCTACATATTTTGAAATATCATACCTTGGATTGGAATTTGCACCTGGTTCTCCACCCTCTTTAATATAACTTGTTATGTGCACCATGATACTTTCTCTTGCATAACTTGAGGCCAAAAAAATGGATAGAATCAAATAATTTAATTGAAACTAATGTGCACCTTTGATAGACTCAAATAATTTAACTGAAACTAGATATTGAATTCTAGATCTCTTGTTCATCTAGAATTTACTTATCCAAGTTCCTGTATAATTATTTCTTAGTTGAAACCTCATCAGAATGTTAAGATTAAACAAAAAAATGCCAATATGAGTTTAGATGAAGGGGAATAATTGAAGTCATCAATTCAATCTTGTAAATAAAAATCAATGGAAGTTGCTTGTAAATCTACACATATGATAAAGTTTTCTCTCTTCTTGTTCTGGTCATACTCTATTTTTCTTCCTTATATCTTCTTGTACCAAATTCCATTATTTTTTGTGGGATTGTGATTGAAGATTAGGAGACTTTTTACAAGTGGTATCAGAGTGAGTTGGATTCTGGGACAAGATGTAGGCTTTGAATTAGAAGATAGAAGAACAAGAGGAGCTTATTCTTAGGTTGAATGCAGAATTACATAAAGAAAGATCCAATAAACAAAAAGAGGGTACTACAAATTCTTTCATGGACCTCAATGATGAAGATGGTAAAGGGCACATCGAACGCACATAGACCTAGATGACAATGTGAACCTGAAGACGATGATGATGATGCAAGCAAATCTCCCAATTAAGAAAGTGTTTAAAAGAGAAAAATTAAATGAATTTGATGGTGAGAAGAAAATTGGAGAGGATCTTGAAGCATGGATTGAGGAGCTTGAATATTTCTTTGATCTACGTGTGCTTAGTGAAGAATCAAAAGCAAAGGTGGCAGTTCTGTATCTCCACGGAATCACCAAATTGTGGTGGAAATCATACATGTAGACAAGAACACGTGAAGGTCCGATCCTCTGGAAAGAGTTTCGAGATCAAGTAGAGAATCCTTATTGTTCTCCACACTATCGAATGGAAAAGAAAATGGAATTATACCCCTTCAAGCAACATGAGGATGATAGACATAACCTGTATGTTGAAGAATACAAGAAGAAGTTTCTACGTTTACATAAGTATGCACTAGAAGTTTCTGAAGATGCCTTTAAGAGTAAATTTATTGAGGGTTTGTGGGAAGAACTTTGCTATCAAGTAAAGGGGTCCGGATGTGTAGATTTTCTTGATGTAGTTGCAAAAGCAAAAAACTTTGAAAAGATGGAGACGTTTACCATGAAAAAGGCATCCAAATCAAGGTTTATCCCAACAAGACATCAACCCCAAGAACCATTTCAACAAATCAAAATGGATGAAGATCGAGTAACTCTATTAATGGTCAAGGAGGAAAAACTAAACTGAAGCAGATTGATACACTTAAGAAGCAAGAACTTGTGCATTGGCAACGTGATTCTGATTTCTTGGAGTAGGCTAAAAGATTGGGACTTTGATTTTGATGTGGAGAATAGGGATGCCGCACTTTTGAATGTCCAAACAGGGCCATCAACCATTCTATGAAGGCAAAGATAGCTCATCTACAAGAGGAAAACATAACAATTGAGTAAGCAGATGGTCAAGGTAAGTGTTCTAACCCTAGACTTCAATGCATGACAACTTCTTCTCATTCAAGGGAATTGGTGATTAGGATTATGGGGGACATATTCTCACATAAGGTTAGTTTCTTGATTGATTCAGTAGTACAAACTATTTCCTTTCACTTAATTTGGTAGAGGCTTTCACACAGACCAAATGACCTATAGAGATGGCTAATGGTAGGATACACTACACTCAAGGTTGTATTAAGAATCTTGATTTTATGTTAGGTGAACATAAGTTTTTGGGTACCTTCCATGTAACTGAAATGAGAGAATGTGATGTTATCATTGAAATGGACTGGATCATTCATAACAATGTCGTGATTGATTGTGAAAGTGGGATCCTTACTTTGAAAATAGAGGGGAAGGAACATCGTCTTGTAGGCAAGTGTAATTCATGTTTTTCTCCTATTTTTGTTGTAAAGTTGATTAGGGCTATTTGACAGGGTTGTGAGACATATTTGGTTTATGTGAACGATCTTCAGAGAAGAAGAAAAAAGAAGAAATACCTGAATATGTAAAGAAAAGGATGAGTATGCAGATGTATTTCCTGATGATCTACTAGGCATGCCTCCTCCTAGGAAAATTGTCCATGCTATAGACCTCTATCTAGGAAGTGAGCCTTATTCTAGAGCACCTTATAGGTTTAATATTGATGAATTGAAAGAGTTGAAGCTCTAATTGGTTGATCTATTGAAGAAGGGGTTGATAAGTCCTAGTGTTTCACCTTGGGGAGCACCTATTCTGTTTCAAATAAAGAAAGATGAATCATACAAACTTTGTATCGACTATAGGGGATTGAACAATAAAACCATTAAGAACAGTATCCACTTCCACACATAGATGAATTGCCGAGTCAATTAAGTGGTGCCACGTTATTCACTAAAATTGACTTAAGATTGGGGTATCATCAAATTAGAGTAAATTCTAAGGACATCCCCAAAACCGCTTTTAGAACACGATATGGTCATTATGAGTTCACAATTTTGCCTTTTGTGTTGACAAATGTTCCTACAACATTTATCTGTTTTATGAATAATGTATTTCATGAATATCTCTATGAATTTATATTAGTCTTTGACGATATTTTTATGTATTCTAAGGATGCTGATGAACATGCATTGCATCTCATGAATACTTTATAGAGACTCAGAGAGCATAAACTATATGGTAAGATGAGTAAATGTTTTTTGGCAAAGGGGGAAGTGACTTATTTGGGGAGAGTTGTTTCTAAGGAAGGGATTCACATAGATCCTGTGAAAGTTAAAAGCATAATTGACTGGCCTACAACCAAATGTGTGAGAGATGTGAGAAGCTTCCTTGATTGGCACAATATGTGAGGGCACACATTAGGGAGTTTTCTCGAATTGCAAATCCTCTTACAGAATTGACAAAGAAAAATAGAGACTTCACATGGAACGATGAGTATCAAAATGCATTTGAAGAATTAAAATAGAAAAGTATCAAAAATTGTGTGCTAAAGATACCTGAGTTAGGGAAGCCATTTATTGTTGCATTTGATGCTAGTGGAAGTCAAATCAGATGCGTACTTTCAGAAGAAGGAAGGGTAGTGGCTTATGAGTCAAGGAAACTAAGGAAACATGAATTAAATTATACAACACATGACTTGGAAATGCTTGCGCTTGTTCATGCACTTAAACATTGCAGAACCTTATTGCTTGAAGTAAAGTTTAAAATAATAAAGGATCATCAGAGGCTTAAATATATATTTACTCAACCTTTATATATATATATTGCTTGAAGTAAAATTTAGAATAATAAAGGATCGTCAGAGGCTTAAAGGATCGAATTTCTAAGTGAATATGATTTTGATATTAAAAACTTAGCAAGAAAAGAAAACAATGTGGTCGATGCTTTGAGTCATAAACCTTTATGCAATTCAATTTCTATTTTATCCTCTGATTTTGAAATTGAAAAAGAATTAAATGAAGATTTATATTATGTAGCAATCTTGAAATTTTTTGACAAAAATCCAAGTTCTATGTTTCAAGGAAAATTTAATTTAAAAAATAATGATTTGTGTTGTAATTATCATTTATGTATTTCTTCAAAATCTATTTTAAAAGAAAAGATTATGCATGATTGTGATCATGCACCTTTCTCTACACATCCTGGTTTTTCTAGGAATTATGCTAAAGTGAAAGCTTCATATTACTAGCCACATATGAAATATGATATTAGGAGCTATGTGAAAGAATGTTTGAAATGTCAACAGGTTAAGGTTGAATTTAAAAGGAGTCCTAGTATGTTACAACCATTAGATGTGCCTAATAAAAAATGGGAATCCATCTCTACGGATTTCATAACAAAGTTGCCTATGACTTGAAGTGGGCATGATACCATCTTTGTTGTCCTGGACCATCTTACAAAGATGGCACATTTTCTTCCCATTAGGAGAACTGATACAGATTTGCATGTTGCTAAAATTTTCATAAAATAATTTTTTAGGTTACATGGTATACCTAAAAGTTTAATTTTTGATAGGGATGCAAGGTTTACATTAATTTTTAGAAACAACATTTCAATCCATAGGGATAGAATTATGCATGAGTACTACATTTCATCCTCAAATTGATGGTGAGACTGAGAGGGTCAACACGATGCATGAGGATATGTTACACTACCTCATTCACTTTTTAATGCACAAAATCACGTTGAGGTATCCAAATAGATGCTTGAAAACATGGATTTGGAGTTGAATAAGGTAAAAAAGAACATTTAAAGATTCACAGAGATGTCAAATGTTATATCATCATCTCAAAGATACCCTTGGAATTTAGAACAAATCATCTTGTTTTTTTGAAAGTGAATCCTTCTAAATCAAATCTCGGTTTAGGCAAAGATTGTCAATTGTCTCCACGTTATGTTGGCTCTTTTAAAATCTTAAGGAGAGTTGGTTCTGTTGCTTATTTACTTGAGCTTCCTAACACTTTGAAAATTCATCCAGTTTCCCATGTTGGATTACTTAAATAGTATGTTCCTAATGCGGATCACGTTTTGTAGGACAAATGTAAGTTGAAGGAAGATGCCACTTTTGAGCTTGAACCAGAAGTAATAATGGATACGAGAATTAGACATTTTAGAATCGTGAAATAGTGGAAATTTTATTTAAGTGGTTTGCATATCCTATTGAAGATTCAACATGGGTTGGTTTAGATGAGTTTATGGAACATTATCTTTCTTTCCAACTCTAAGGACAGAGTTCTTAAAAGAAGGGGAGAATTTAAGATACCACATTGATTTTCTAAAAAAAAAAATATGTACATAATAATGAAAGTTTATGTTTAGGATATTCTGATCATTTCTATAAAATTTTGTAGCAATGTTTTTAGGTTCTCTCTCTAGAAAATTGTCGAATGAAATTTGTGTGTTAAATTTGACCATGAAGATGAAGGAATAAAAAAAAGTGTTGTATGAGAGAAAGGTAGAGTACTCCTAGTAGAAAATTTTTACCTGATTGAATTTCTTGTAGCTCTTATGTTTCATGTCTCATTTGGTCACATGAAGATAGGTTAATGAAGAGATTTTGCATGTTTTTTCATCCCCCTTTAGAATTTCTGATTTTGCATGGCTCAAAAGTGATATGTGGAAGCAGACTTGGACCTAAGGCATCTCTAACACTATTGTACACATTGAAGAACTGAATTTTTTTGTGTCTCACAAGCTTAAGCTAATTCCTCATCATTTTTGAGTTATAAGGCTTGGAAAAGTCCTGTTTTTTTACACTTGAAAAAAAAAGAGAAGCCTTGATTCATCTTATTCATGTTTGTGGATTTATAAAACACAAATGGGTATGTGGTTTATTTCAAGTGATTGATGCATGTGTGAGGGTGTTGTAGGGATTGCCTCTATTTTTGCAAGTACAATTTTTGAGGTGGACATGAAAAGTAGACACATGGGTGATATGGAAGTCTTGCATGAGACATGCAAAAAGACACTACATTGGAGCATGCAGATTCTAGGAGTGCATGTTTAGGAAGGCATGATTGGTCCTGCGTTGGCAAAAAGGTGGACACCCAAAAGAGGAACACTGAGCGATAGAGAGGGCTGATGGTCGTGCATTGATCATGATCATTTTCAGCTTCAGAGATTGTGATTAAGATTGATATTGGGATTGAGATTGTGATTGTGATTGGGATTGGGATTAGATTAGCTCGGGGGTGGTTGGGTGGATGAGGCTTCACATTGAAGCTATTTGATAGATTTGTAATGCAGATCAAAACTGCTTGTAAATCTACACAAATAATAAGTTCTCTCACTTCTTGTTCTGTGCATACTCAGTTTTTCTTCCTTATATCTTCTTGTGCGGAAGTCTATTATTCTGTATGGGATTCTGATTGAAGATTAGGAGACTTGTTACATATGTGATGATGTAGATCATTTCATTTCTGATGTAGATTTACATGATGCACTTGTTGACGAGAGAATTGATATTGGGGAGGCAAAAAATATGCCAAAATTGTTGAGGCAAACTTTACGTGATAGCAAATTAGATGCACCTCTGTCATATCATACTTGTTCATGTTCTCATAGTGCTTCTTTTGCATCAAATTTTTATGCTATGGCTGCCACAAGTCTTTCTGATGATAGTTTCATTTGATGATGCATAAAATCCAAAAAAATTGGATGGTTGTTATGCAATCAAAATATGATATTATCATGAAAAATGGTATCTGGTCTTTATGTGACTTGCCTCCTTGCAAGAAGACCATTGGCACTAAGTGGGTATACAAGTCGAAGTTGATGGAGCAGCTGACAAGTATAAGGCTAGGCTTGTTGGAAAGGGCTATGCTCAGGAAAGAGGCATTGATCTTGATGAGAACTTTGCTCCTACTTGTCAAATTACTACTGTTCGTAGCCTCTATGCACTTGCAACTCATCATGGTTGGAATGTACATCAATTGGACATTAAAATTGCATTTATGAATGGTGACTTGCATGAAGAAATGTATGTTTTTCAGCCCCGTGGCTTTGTGTAGAAAGGGCATGAAAACCAAGTGTGGAGGTTGAAAAAGGCATTATATGGTAAGAATGCACCACATGCTTGGTCTGAAAAAAATACATGCCTACCTGATTGCACATGGTTTTGAGAACAGTCCAACTAAGAGTGCCTTATATGTTAAACGTGCAAATGATGTGCTTCTAATCATTGCTGTCTATGTTGATGATATGATGCTCACTAATCCTCATGAAAATCATATTGCTGATTTTAAGCCTGATTTGCATGCTTCATTTGAGATATCAAATTTGGGGCATTTGCACCATTATTTAGGCATTCAATTTATGCAAGTTGATGGCAGAACAACTTTGTGTCAAACAAAATATATTGACACATTATTGCAGCATTTTGACCTTAAGACTATAATCATATTGCCACTCCTATGGAGAAAGTTTTACGGTTGAGTCTTCATGATGTTGGAGATGCATTTGATGTTGTTCTCTATCAAGAGGTTGTTGAATGCTTGATTTACTTATGCATTAGTTGGCCAGGTATTTAGTTTGCTACCTCACACATGTGCAGGTTTATACATTGCCCAAGTGTCAAGTATTGGTAGGTGGTTAAGCACATCTTTTGTTAATTGAGTGGTACTCAAATACTTGGACTGTTTTATCCCAAGGGGGGGATCACTACCACCAAATTTGCATGCTTTTTCTAACTTTGACTAGGTTGGTTGCTATGACACTCGTGTGTCCACCAGTGGTTTTTGATTCATGCTTGGTAGCTCATGCATATCTTGGTTGCGCAAGAAGCAGCATATTGTGGCCACTTCTAGTTGTGAGGCTGAGTATAGGGCATCTTTCACAGTGATTGTTGAGTGTGTCTGGCGTAGATGCCTTATGGATGATTTGGGTGTTCGTTAGTCTTGTGCCACCACCATCTTCACTGATAGTTAGAGCGCATTGGCAGTTGGGAGGAAACCTCTCTTCCATGCTTGCACTAACCACATTGAGGTGCACTATCATTATGTTAGGGAGAGGTTCTTTGTTGGAGGATAAGTTTGGCATATGTGCCCACACAGGAGAACATTACAAAACTTTTCACAAAGGCTCTCCCTAGGGAGAAGTTTCAAGATTTCCACAAAGCTTTGGGCTTACTTTCTTTTGTGGATTGGTTCCACATAGCTTGGAACTTCCTTATAGATGAGTGCCATCTCCTTGTTCACCGCATCACTCCCAAGGGGAATTTTTTGATATATTTAGGTAGTGATGTGACACTAGGACAACGAGGCACTTTTTCCCCTCTTTAGGAGGTTTTTATCCCCTTGCTTGAATATATTCCTATAGCCCTAATGGGTTACTTATCTTTGTACATTCTATTGGTAATACATTCAATATTGTGTGTTGTGATCCAAGCTTCTTGTTTTTCCTTGTGCTATTCGCATGCTTCCACAGACCTCAAACTCCAACATGTAGAAGGTTTCATGTGAGGTGGAAAGCCTCTTGTGCAATCATTACTAGAACCTTTCCCATATCTACCATCATTATTTCACATATCTCCGTGCACTTGATCGGGTCATACTCTTGATTTGATAATTTGACATGTGTGTATCAAACCACCACTATGTGCACTTGTTGGACATATGAGGGCAAGCTAGCCTCACTTTTAACGAGTGCATAGGACTTTGTGAGTCTGATGCACACCCCTCAACGATCATCTTGTTTAGAGCTACCTTATAAGGGCATGGAAAAATACTATGCAAAATAACTTCTTTTATGTAATGCTTGCTTCAAAAGATTGTACAATGCACTATATCCTCTAATTCTAATGCTTATTTCATCATATACCCTCTCCATATCTATAGAAGTGATAATATCTTTTACTTTTCCTATAAAATCTTTAGTCACTTGTTGTTTTATGTACTTTCCTATTGATGACCCTAAAATACTAACCACATGTTTGTTAGTAACTTAAATTGATCCTCTCTTGTTGATAAAGCACTAATATCTTCAACAAGTGATGTACACAATTGAAAATTCAATATGAGTCACACACTCTCAATAGTCATTGTGAAATATATTCTATACTCAACCTCATAAATAGAAGTGGCCAGAGTAGGATGCTTCCTACTCAACGAAGATATGCATGAGCTTTTAAGCATGAAGCAAAAACCACTAGTGGACACATTAGTGTCATAGCCTAACACAAGTAAAAAAAAAATCATGTAATCAAGTGATATTGATCTCCCCTTGGATAAGACAGTTAAGTACTACTCATGTAGTAAGAAAAATGTGCTTAATCACCTTCCAATGCTTGACATCTAGGCAATACATAAACTAGCTCATCTAAGAGATAGCAAACTAAATATCGTGCTGAGTTATGCATAATTAAATCAAGCATCCAACAACATGCTAATAGAGAACAACATGAAATGCATCTCCAACATCATGAAGACTCAAAATGTAAACATGTTTCCATGAGAGTGGCAATAGGTTCAAAATCTACAATAATGTGTCAATATATTCTATTTGACACAAAGTGATCCCCCATCAACTTGAATAAACTGAATGTCCAAATAATGAAGCCAATCCACCAAATTTAACATCTCAAAAGAGACATGCAAATCAGCCTTAAATTCAATGATATGCATCTCATTAGAACCATGAGCAGCATCTCATCAACATATACAAAAATGATCAAAATTATGGCATCTACACATTCAACATATAAGGTTCTTCTAGTTGGATTATTATCAAAACCATATGCACCAAGTAGGCATATATCTTCTCATAAAAAAAATGTGGTGCTTGCTTCAAACTATATAGTGTCTTTTTCAACTTTTGCATAGTTTTTTTTCATGCCTGTTTTTCACATCAAAATCAATTCCCCTCTCTTGATCATAATCTTTGGCAACAAGCCTAGCCTTATACCTATCAATTTATCCTGGTGACTTACATTTTAGCTTGTATACCCATTCATGCCAATGACCTTTTCTATTGGAGGAAAATCACATAAAGACCAAGCACCATTCTTCATAGTAGTATCATATTTTGATTGCATGTCGACCATCCAATTTTTTGAATTATGTGCTTCATCAAAAGACATAGATTCATTCTCATCAAAAAGACTAGAGATGGTCATTTCATAATAATCTTATGCAAAAGAAGCATTATGAGAGGCTAAATGAGTACAATATGATAAAGGTGCATGTAACTTGCTATCTCTCAAAGTTTGCACCAACTAGCTAGGCATAATTTTTGCCTCTTCTATATGAGCCCTCTCAACATCAAGTGCATCATGTAAATCTACATCAGAAGTAGAATGGTCTACATCATCAAATAAAACCTCTATGTTTGATAATTGACTCATTTGGACTAATATTGGGCTATCCATCTGTAAAAAGAGGCAATAAAGTGTCATACATATCCTTTGAGCTAACAAATGTCTCATCGATACATGAAAGTAAGGGTTGAATTACATCTTCTTAAAAACATCACTGTTAATCAAAAATCATTTAGTATGTGGATTATATAGATGATATCCTTTGCTTTTAGAATTGTAGCCAACAAAAAATACATTTCACTTCTTTGTCATCCAATTTTTTGTCTTATTTGAGCATTAATGCATATGTCAGAAAACCAAAAACACATAGATGAGCAATAGAGGCCTTACAACCATGCCAAGCCTCATATGGAGTGATAGACTCCAATGCTTTGGTGGGACACCTATGAAGTACCATGCTACATACACAATAGCCTCAAGATAGAAGCTATATGCTAAAGCCTATTCTTTATCCAATACATCTCACCATTTCCATAATAGACTTGTTCTTTCTTTTAGCAAATACATTTTTTGGAGATGTATACGACACTATACACTGATGCTTTATCCTATGCTTAGCCAAAAATGCATTGAAATCAAAAGACATATATTGCCTCCCTCAATTAGAAGAAAGGATGCCCATTTTACATGTTGATAAATTTGCAACCATAACCCAAAATTGTGTAAAGCACATAAACACCTTGGAATTTTCTTTCAATGGATGAATCCATGCATGCATAGAAAATTTATCAATCAAAGTCACAAATTATAGGTAAGTTCCAAATGAAGATTTTGACATGGGACCACAAACATCACTATGAGCAAACTGTAATTTATGATTAGATCTAAGTAAACCATCTTTTGGGAAGAAGAGCATGACACTCTACCCAAAATATAGATACATAATGGTTTTTTGGGCTACCGTGTCCCTAATTAGAACACTTGCGAGGCGATGTTGTCACATTCAAAAACCAAAAAAACATGGTTTACTAAGGGAACCAATGAAATCATTCTTTTCTAAACCCCAATAGCTCTTCGATGAAGCCACACGCCTTCAAGATAGCCGAAATCCACATAGGCCAAGGTAAAAACTTTTGACACCAAGTTAATAAAGGCAAACGAGACAAAGAAACCTTCCAAAAAAGAAAAATGGTCCCGTGCGGCAAGAGGGATAACGGACTCAAGGGATACTTGCCACAAAAGAAAAAGGGAATGGTTAGGGAATTGGCCACCCGAAGTTTGTTTACATGGTTTTTTTCTAGGATGGAACATGCCTCGTGCTGAGTTGCCCCGAACAAACTACCCCCCCCCCCCCCCCCCCCCCCGAATTTTTCCATTTGGTCACCCAAGATCTAGAAAGGAATGGAATTGCTCATGATGACGGGTATACAAAGTGCTGAGCTCGCTTTTTCTTCTCAATTGGTCAGTGCATCTGGCCCTAATCCCGCTCATCAGAGTTCTTCTTATGTATGATACATGTGCCAGCAACTCTCTCTCTCCCATGACCCTGAAAGTATAATCCGGTGATAGGAGCCAAAGGCTTCAAGCTGGCACCGGTTCAGAATCCTTGATCAAGTCTCAAGGAAGACGAAAATGTGTCGTCCCTCAAGCTAACCTTTGTCCGATGCAAGAGAGAGAGAGAGAGAGAGGAACAAGTCTATGAAAGAGGAGCGTAATGGTCATGTTCATAATCGTGTAAGCATAAGATTATGGAATGAATAACATTATCATGAACGCGCGCACACACAGAGAGAGACACTGTCTCTTACAGTCATCAATTGCAGGCCATGAAGACGAGCCATGTCAGAAGCAGCAATAAGCTCTGCGGGTTGGTCTCTTTGTAGCTTACAGAGAATTGTTAAGCGTGCGACTTCAGAGAGAAAATTAACAGAATGACCAATGCTGCGTTTCAGCTTAAGGATCTTTTTGCGCGCACTTCCGAGAGAGGCATATGGTCATGAGGATAGCAGCAACGGTGCATGACAAAGCCAGTGCTATGATTATGATGGCTTTGCTTGGTCCTTGCGGGACAGGAAGATTTCTGAATGGATCTTCTTCAGAACTCGATGGAGAAGGTGATGGAGCTGACGTTCTATCCCTTGGTTTTTCCCGCTTACAGGGCGTCACTCCTTCCATGAATTCAATGCTATAGATAACGCTTGCATTATAGCACAAATCCATGTTAGCACCCAGCTTGCAGGTGTTCAGTCCTTGCAGAAAGCTTTCGGTAAATGGCACCACCCCTTCTAGATAGTTGCCTCTCATATCTATGTATCTCAGATTCGTCATGTCGTTGAAGAAGCTCGGAATGGGGCCATGGAACAGGTTGTTGCTTAGATCGATGTACACTAGCGATCTCAAGTTCTGGATGAAGCTCGGAATACCGCCGGTAAGCTGATTAGAGGCGAGGCTGAGGTACTGAAGGTTCTGCAGTGCATCAAGGTTTTCGGGAAGACGACCTTCAAGGTTGTTGAAGCTCAAATCCATGGATTCGAGCTTTGTTAGGCTTAGTAATGAAGAAGGAATACCTCCCTGCAGTTCATTATGAGATAGGTGGAGCACAGTGATGTTCCGGGAGGGCCATTTTGATGGTATCTCCCCTCGAAGGCTTGTGTCGGAGAAAATGATCTGCTCCGCATGTTTCATGCTGGAGATTATGACACGCAGGTTGCTTAAATTCACTTGGACATCTGATACAGAAAGCTGATGAAGATTGTAGAACTCTGCGATCCATGTTCCATGTAGGGGATCTGATAGTACGTTGGAGACGGACATGCCAAGGCTCGCCATGATTGTAAGAGATTCGACGGATCGAGCAAGCGAAGGAGGCACTTTGAATGGCGGTGCGGGACATTCCTCGAAGGACAAGGTCCTGAGGGAGGAAAGCGATGACCAAGCAGATGGGGACAGGGTAGCGCCGTCTCTGCAATATTCGAGTCGTAGAGACACGATGTGCTGGTATGGGCTGCCTCCATCACAATCAACAGAGCGGTGCAAAGTTGGGGACGTAGCGCATGGGTTTATGCCTTCCACAGAGAGGCCTAGTAAACGCAAGGCCGTCAGCTCAACAGGATCCAGAGGAGCTGCTTGGCTGCTTTGTTTCTTTTCTGCTTGTCGCGGAGAAGGCGAAGGTCTCGGTGAAGGCAGTGAATCGTTATGTTCTCTTCCATCTTCTGTTGCTGGAGCAGATGGCTGTGGAGCATCAATCTTTACCTCTTCGTTTGGAAAGGTCGATGATCGCCAAGATGTCTTATATCTGCGAGAAAAGCTAGAAAGAGGAGAGAGCACCTCATTTGAGCTGCTGGATTCTGAATCGGACGTCGCGAGGATGGTAACGTCCAGGATCACACTCGCGGCGACTGCGAAGAATGCGACGACGTGAATAGTTCGACTTGCATGCAATTCCATAGCTTGCGCGTCCAATGCTTCTTCTCCCCCCACTGTTGACGCGTACATTATCCTGCCTTGTACATCAGACCAAATTACTGATGGGTACGAGCGTTGCCACATAACAGAGCTGCTGTTTATGGAGAAAGAGAGAGAGTAGCACTGCTCTGCAGTCAGCAGCAGACCACGGCGCATCCCATGCTACATATATATGGAACCAATTAATTCTGAGAGATATTTGCTAGTTGAGAAGTGGGCTTGTTCGAGGCAAGAGGAGGTCCTCTGCCTGTGTGTGAGAGAGAGAGAGAGAACAAATGATAAAACCCATTTCACGATACATCATCAGCTATATTACTCAATTGTTTGCTAGCTAAGAAGTGGGCTTCAGCCTTGAGCAAGCATGCAGGCTGAGGTCCTGTGTGCGTGAAAGAGACAGAACAAATGATCAAATCCATTTCCCAACAGATCAATATGCTACATTACTCAGTGGTTCTAGGGCAGACCCCCCACACACGGCTATGAAATTCAGAACGTTGGAGCACTTCAATGCAGAGAGAGAGAGAGAGATAAATGATGAAACCCACATCCGCAGGTACATAAAAGGAGCAACTTGGTTCGCTCACTGCGCAGAAGATGGACCATGCCAAACCCGAGCGCAGGAGTGCTCTTTTCCTTGAAAACCACAGAGATGCGATGCAACGGCTTGCCTCCTCTATACGAGGAAAACTCCATTGGATCCCTGATTCGTGAAAGATAACATCACGCAAATTGGTTGATGTTATGTTTCAGGAATGAAGGTAATCCAATGTATAGGATGCTCTTCGAGGCTGTGGAATGCCATCAGAGGTGAGGCTCTCTGGAAGATTTGGAGAGAGCGCTGTACCGTCAATTTTGGCCATACTCCTAAGGAATGGTCGATCGAGAAATCTTTGTTTCTCCTTGGTAAAAGAATCTCCCGAGTCAAGAGATCGCCACCGTTTAGACATCACTGTATTTATCTCCTCGAAAACAACAAGTTGAAACCCAAATGGGTCCCACATGAGGGTGATGGTAATGTTATCCGCCTCATTTGTAATGCCCTGTTGCTTGCCATACTCCTCCCCTGCATTGTGGGATTTGGGGGGTCCCATGGGCACTAATCCCATTCACTTGTAACTTTTTCTCTTTATTATAATTAAAGTTCGGGAGATTAGGCTAAGGCCGAACTTCCTTTATTTAAAAAAAAAAAAAAAATGTATAGGATTCACAACAGCGCCGTCAAGATTTATGATTGACAAAGAAGATTCAGATAGAGCAACGGATCCAATCACATGTGACAATTCTACGATTCCGCCATAGCTAGTATCTGCAATTGTACTCTGAATGCCAGTCCTTGATCGTGCTGCTACATCATTATCGGTCTTTCCTTTTCACACGGCCAAGGAAACACATATAATGGGGCATCATGATTAAAATCATTGATTCCACTTCACAGAGAATCCATGGCTTTGAGATGCACCTGCAACAGGGATGCTTTCAAGATAGACTTGTCCTTTGGCCAAGTTTTTTTTTAAGAGAAAGTTCTGCGAAGACTAATCTCAGTTATAGTTTGAATTTGATTAAAAAAGCAACTTTAGAGGTGTAGGGATATAGTACCCATGGGACCTCTCATATCTCACAAACCAGGGGTTAGAACTCGAAGGCAACACTTAAAAACGACTGTTCGAAAACAACTAGTTTAAGTATGGCCTAGGGTGCACCATTGTCCTACCGTAGGGAAGGTTTGAACCTTCAGCTTTGCCTCAAGAGGCCAAAGGTGCAACCAAACAACCTAATCTGCGTAGAGAAATCTCTAACCACAGAGGATTCCAGAAGGATGGGCGCTATGCTTGTTCCTTTGAAAGTCAATTGATAGAGATATGCGAACCCTTAAGAAGCTGACGGTCATCGAATGGCCTAGTGGTTGGGCCTCTCGCCTCTTGAGGCGGGGGCGAGGGTTCAACCCCTAGCAGCAACATGTAAGGGACATGTGTATCTTGGAATTGCATGTGGCTAAAGTGCCACCGTTTGTCCATCCCCCGGTAGTTGTGATCGCCATTTAACCCAGTCTTGTAAACCCTTGTTCTTGTGGGATAAGGGGGGTCCCATGGGTACTATGCTCTTCCTTGTATAGTTGCAATTTCAAAGTTAAAGTCACGAAGAGTAGGCCTCGACTGAACCTCCATTGAAAAAAAAAGAAAGAAAAAAACATTTTGTAAAAGTTAGGGGTTGTCAGATTTGAGAGTACAAAGAGGTGGCAATAACCATCCGGCTAGTAACGTGATAGTTATAAAACAAAACTTGAGTCCTAGATACGGTGACCACATGTCTTTGTCATGGACTTCGACCACAAGAGCAAAATTCAAATTTTAAAAATGCATGACTAGGAAAAGAGCTCTTATTTTTACCAATATGTGTCCAATATTTGCAAAATAACTGTGACCCTTTTTCTTTTCCTTTAAGATGAAAATGATGCCATGAAAGTTATTTTAGAGGGTCAAGGACTGATTAAAACGACTTCAATGTTATTCTTCAACAGGTTCATTAGTTTAACCCATAAGGCATTAGGAAAAATTTGGAGTTTTCAAAGGTTACTTTATTTGCCATCACATTAAGATTTCACTTGTTTGTCATCAGACTATTTACTTACTGCAAGATAGAAAACTTGTCAAGTAAGAAAAAACATTAGATAAGTTCATTCCTGTAGGAATTTGATCAAAGCTGTTTAAAAAGAAGAGGAGACCTCATGAATCAAATGCATGAAAAAATCACTTTAAGATACTTTTGATGTGTCTTTTTCAATAGATGGTGACTTTTGAATATTACCTGCATTAAAAGCTTGAAAGTACTTAAATAGGTCACTTTCCATTTCTTTTCATACAAAGTTATCTAGAAAATCTGTTGATCTTTGCCCTCGAGGATAAGTCCTCATTTTTACCTCGGAACACATACCTACCAACTTTTTCCACTTCCCTCTTTAAAAATGGTGGATTTTGTTCTTTATGCACATTTGGGAGCTCACTTCTATCACCTCTATTGTGTAGACTCCACATACTTATATATATATATATATATATATATATATATATATATATATATATACACACACACATACACACATTAACATATATGCAAATACATGTATATGCACATCCACATACACATGCATGTTTCATACATATACACATGCATATATATACACATGCATATACATATACACATATACATATACATATACATATACATATACATATACATATACATATACATATACACACATATACACATTAGGGCGAAAAACGGCCCAAAAAGGGCCGTGTAAGGATTTCAATTAGTTGTGCTTAATCGGGATTAAAGTTGTCAAATCCTTTAAGAAATTCCGTGTAAGTTCATTTAAAACGTATCTTATGCAAATTTTGAAGAGAGAGAAACTCGTATCATATAATCATGAAAAGTTTGTGTGATATCTTACGCCTCGAAGTTTGTGTGATATCTTACGCCTCAAAAGTTGAATTTTCCTCTTGTTCACGGACCTATATAATGTGTGCTGATCACGTTTTGCGCTTTTCTTCTCTACTTTTCATAGCAAGCCTGTTTCTCCCTTTCACGTCATTTTAGACACTTGCTGGTCATTTTTCATAGCAGACCATGGAGAACGTTAACCCAAATACTCTCCCTGAGCTTTCAAACAATCGAAATCATTGTAAAAAGTTCCATATCAACATTGCAGTTAGTCAGGAGTATGCGACGACAAGAAACGTATTTCGAAGGGCTCTTCATCCTCTTGAAGTGGATGGATTGCGAAAGGAAGGCAAGAAACATATCGACATATGGACAGATGGATCTGTTTATCCAATTGATCCACAAACTGGAAGGTACCCCCCTTTTCATAATCTTCATGATCTGATTAGATTTGTGGGAGATGGTGAGGATGGTTTACGAGGCTATTGTTCAAGGCTCTGGGATATTTCAAGGAATTATGTACAATACATAAACTATTTACAAAACACACTACACCAGAAGAATTTACATATGAGAGAGCTAGAAAACAAATTATCCACTTTATCTTCTCAGTTAGAGTCTTTTAAAAAAATGAAAGAAACTCCTATAGGTTTGAGAATGCGGTCAAAACGAGTAAAACCTTTTTTAGATTTGACTGAAAAATCTGGCCAGAAAAAGAAAAGAATGAAAATTGTTAGAGATCATGTGACAAATGTGTTAGGTTTCAATATGTCGAGCAGTTTTGAGCGCATACATTTCTGTAATGAAATTTTGAGTCAAAATGATGTTTTAAGACTATTGAAACTAAATGAAAATACATGCTTGAAACGCTTTGTTTTTCAAAAACTCATGACAGAAATGAATCTTTTACTAGAACCATCTCAAATTCAAAATATTTGTGATAGTGTCGGAGTGAGTAGGAAAGGTTATAGAGCAATTTCAAAAGTTTGGTGTGAATTTTTAAAATTTAACAAAGTTAGAAGTTTTGGATTGCCTAGACCCCATCATGTAGGAAAGTTTCGGCTCTGCATGAATAAGAAGATCACATCAGTATTTGGTGAATATAAACATATTCACGGTAACATGCCTTACGAAGTAGGAAAACAAAAGTTACATTTCACTTACAATGCATTTAACAACATATGGATAGATGTTATAAAACTTCAAACATACATGGTTCAGTTCTATAATATAAAAGAGCATGAATGTTCTGGTCTATTGAAATTTGTAATCAAACTTGATGAAGCTGAGCTTAAAAAACATCAAAAGATGGAGAGAATAAGCATTGCACTGATGAACAAAGCTTTGGACTATAGCCTTGGGAAATTGGATACTCCATCTCTCAAAGTACAATCAGAAATGGAGTTATGGTGGGTTGGCTGTGCTCAAGTTCCATCTGAGAGCCATAAAACACTTAAATGGTTATTCTCACAGACAAACATTCCAAATGTTATCCAAGGGCATCATGCAGGAGAATTGTTGAATGTCAAAGACTACGGAAACTTTCAAGTTGAGTGGCATTTGAGTGGAGACCTAAAGACACTCAAATGCATGTTTGGTATAAGTGGGGGAGCAAATTCTAAATACCCTTGCTTGTACTGCATGCAAAGCCCAGGCACAAATGGATGGATTACTAGAGCTGAGGGTGAAGAGGCTCCTTCTAGACAAAATGTTATTCTTCATAACTACTCATCTTCTTCAATGATTTGGGATCCCATACTTCCAATAGCATTGACAAATGTACACATATGTACACTACATGCAGAGTTAAGAATCATTGACAAGTTGGTCCGTCTTCACTTGGATTATGCATATTCTATCAAGCCTACAACTCTTGCAGATGAATGCATAAAAAAATGTGAATGTCTTCTTTCAGAAATGGGGTTTCATGGTGGTGATGTTCATCTAAGAAAAGATCCAAAGCTTTCACAAAATACAGGTGATGTTTTACAGGATGTCTCAATGGGAGGTGCAAAAGCAAGGAGATTCTTCAGCAACCATGATGGCAAACAACTTAATGCCATGTGGAATTCATGGAAAACATTTTGTGAGGTCACGACTAATGTAAAAAGCAAACCAGAAATAGCAAAAAAGAGAATGGAGGTGTGGGTCAAACTAGATAATCTTTTAAAGATCATGAGGCAGCAGGTAACATCAAAAAGTTATGTGACAGATTTCAGAAAGGCGACCACAGAGCTTATAGAAACCATCGTAGAGGCATGGGGTGCCAAAGACATAACATACTACTTGGTGAGCTCCAAAGATATTTTATTCAATTTATTTATTTTTAATTGAAATAAAGATCTAATGAAATTCTTCTACTTTCCAGCATATTCTTCTTGTGCATGGTGCATTCTTTGCAGAAAAAGAACCACTTGCCATGTGGAACACCCAAGGCATGGAAAAATCTCATTATCAAGCAAGGACAAGCTTCTTTAGGTGTACAAGGAAAGGAGGAGGAGTAACAAAGAGCAATGCCTTCAGAGAGCTTTTTGATTGGTTCTTTAGAAGACAATTACAAAGGACCTCATGCCAAATATAATTAGAAGGATATGGCTATCACCAGACAAATCATGTATCAATATCACAAACTGAAAAAGACCACATTTCAAACAGAGCTTTAATATTTGCAATGTCTTTTATTTCTTTGAGAAATAAAAGATGTCATGTATGTACATTTCATGATGTATTATGCTTTGAAAAGAAATATGTCTACTACCATCAGATGACTTTGACCAGAGAATCAATAACAATTACACCAAAAAAATTTGCAATGTCTTATATCACATTGGGCAATTTCTGTATATGTACATTTGTTGAGATATAGAATTTGAAAAAATCAAGTCATTCCTTGAGCCTTTTGAAAGAGCTTGGCTCTGGCAAATCACCTCTATATCTCAGGAACTCTTTTCTCCTGTATCCAGCAATGCTTTTTAAATCTGACACCCCTGCAGCCATTGCATAGCTTGAATAACAAAGAAAGTACCCTGCCCTTGAAGCATTGAGTCCAGGGGCATATCCAAAAATTCTGAATGCAGTTGCTCTTTCAAGCAGTAAAACTCTGAAAGCATTAAAGGGTATTGGAGTAAAACCCATGTATTTTGATAGAGTCCTCAAGCAGAACAATGCAAAGTCTGGCTCCTCACTATAGTGCTTGTGAATAACACAAAAAGTGGCTGGGTTCAACTTTGGAAGATAGTGGATAATAGAATGAATATCCACCTTTGCTTTTCCTTTCTCTTCTAAGGCTTTTCTTGTTCCCTTGCCCCTGCCAAGGTAATTGTCTTCATCCAATAAATGGTTAGATGAATTGCAAGCACACTTAAGGAAACATGTGAAGTAACTTGAAACTATTAGAAAGAAAAGCAAGAGACACGACTGATGCAAGCGATAAGGGTCTACAGAGAAATTCAGATTGTCGTTATCGTTTGCATCGGTCGTCATCAATATCTATTTGCAAACTGCCTAGAAACATCTAATGTTTGATAAATGAGGGGAATTCCCACAAGCAAGACATGTATTATCATTGCTGCATGCAACTCCTAGACACGACCGATCCAAGCGATAAGGCCCAGCGGAAAATATCCGATGGGCCTAATCGCTTGCATCGGTCGTGATCCATTTCTGACACTTCGAATGGAGAACTTGGACAAATCTGATACAAGAAAGAGATTTTGCATTGGTCCCATCTCATATCCTTAACCTAAAGATCTTGAGAACATAGTTAACTGTATACCTTGACGTCATCTTCCTCAAGTCCAAACACGATCGATGCAAGCGATGAGGCCCAGCGGAAAATATCCGATGGGTCTAATCGCTTGCATCGGTCGTGATCCATTTCTGACACTTCGAATGGAGAACTTGGACAAATCTGATACAAGAAAGAGATTTTGCATTGGTCCCATCTCATTTCCTTAACCTAAAGTTCTTGAGAACATAGTTAACTGTATACCTTGACGTCATCTTCCTCAAGTCCAAACACGACCGATGCAAGCGATGAGGCCCAGCGGAAAATATCCGATGGGCCTAATCGCTTGCATCGGTCGTGATCCATTTCTGACACGACCGATGCAAGCGATGAGGCCCAGCGGAAAATATCCGATGGGCCTAATCGCTTGCATCGGTCGTGATCCATTTTTGACACTTCGAATGGAGAACTTGGACAAATCTGATACAAGAAAGAGATTTTGCATTGGTCCCATCTCATATCCTTAACCTAAAGTTCTTGAGAACATAGTTAACTGTATACCTTGACGTCATCTTCCTCAAGTCCAAACACGACCGATGCAAGCGATGAGGCCCAGCGGAAAATATCCGATGGGCCTAATCGCTTGCATCGGTCGTGATCCATTTCTGACACTTCTAATGGAGAACTTGGACAAACTGACACAAGATAGAGATTTTGCATCAAGCCCATCTCATCTCCTTTGCCTTTAAATCATGAGAATATATTTTACTACATACTTGACCTCATCTTCCTCTTCAAGTCCGAACACGACCGATGCAAGCGATAAGGCCCAACGGAGATTATCCGTTAGGTTGTATTGCTTGCATCGGTCGTGGTCATTTTCTCACTTAAAAATAGAGATCTCGGACAAAAACTTTAATTGATAGAATATATCAAACAACATACCTTGACCTCATCTTCCTCCTCAATGAGCTCTTTTGAGTCAATACAAATTGTTCCTTTGTCCTCAGCGACATCCAAGAATGAATAGCCACGTCCAAACGAGTATATTCCAAGTTGCTTCTGATGCTCATCAAACTCTTCATCAGCAAGTTTTGGCTTCTCTGAGATAGCTTTCTCAAAGCATTTTGAAAGAGCTTGTGATGAATCTTTGAATTCTTCATTAGACAAATCCAAATCAAGACGCAAAAATTCCTCTCTTCTTTCTCCTTTCTTATTGATGAATCTCTTTGCAACTTCTTCTGCCTCAGCTATAGCTGCAAGACAGTAGTCCTCCCTTAGATTGAAAAGTTCCTGAATGTAAAATAGAGGTATGAACTCTTTCCCAGAGATAAAGTAAAAGGGTAGATTTGGGAGAAGTAGGGACTTCTCAGACACTTGAACTTCTTCATTTGGCTCCCTTATTGCAGTCTCTGCTTTAAAAGTGGCCACATCAAAATCTTTGACGTGCTCTTCTTCTGCTTGGAGATTGATCTCCTCAACAATCTCCATGACACCTTTCATAGTTTTTGAGCTAGCCTCAAGTGCTAGCTCTAAGCAAGGCTCGTCTTCATCATGAACATTTTCCTCCCTTTCAACTGAGATATGATCAAGCCATATCAAGAAAGCAATGTTTAAAGGGAGCAAGCAGCAGTCCTTTTCATGCTCTGGGCATAAATCAAGCTTCCCTGGCAAAGGGGATATCCTTCTGCATTTTCTTGTGATTTTAGCCCTATCTATTGGATCCTTCCCAAAGATGTGAGGATGGACATAGGTTTTCTGAGAAATAGAAAGGATCCTCCCATTGACCAACCCCAAGAAAATCTCCCACTCATCCTTAAGAAAACTTTTCGAGTTCTCTAAGAGTTTTTCAAAATCAATTTCGGGGTTGAATATGGTCATTGCATCAGGAAAATAATCTACACTAAACCCTCTTATCATTTTCCATGATGCAGGAATATCTACTAAGGGTTATAAAGCTTGTCCATATTGTGGTGATTGGTTGAGATCAATCTATAGGAAGAATCTCAACAAAAATATTTATCTTCGACATCGACAATTCTTGGCTGATGATCATCCATTAAGATCTAGAGCGATATATTTTAATGGAAAGCTTGAAACAGGCCAATATCCAAAACCTATGACGCCTATGGATTGGTATAAAAAATGGACAGATGGACCTCTGATAGATCCAGAAGCAGAAATCTTTAGTGATGATTCAGATAATGAGTATGTGAACAGAGGTAAAGGAAAATTGGCACTCGCAGAGAACATATCAATATGGTATTCTTTGGAGTATTGGAAAGAGTTAAAAGTATGTCATCTTCTTGATCCTATGCATATATTAAAAAATATTGGTTATTCACTATGGCAACATCTTCTTGGACTAAAAGATACCATAGCATCAAGGAATGATTTGAAAGATACAAATCCAAACCAAAGCTATGGCCAGTTTTTGATAGACATCGACAAGAAACGACTTATGCATCTACGCCTTGGGTACTTACAACAAAAAAGATACAGACTATCAACAATAGAATTCAATTGATTAAGACTCCTACAAGATATGGACCATCGTTTCAAAACATGTTTACTATGGATGATAAGAGCTTATATGGGTTAAAGACCCATGATTGGCATAACTTTTTGAAACATATTTTACCTTTGGTTATCGATGGATGTACAACGAAAGGAGTACGAGATGTGATCTATCGTCTTGGATCACTTATAAGGTAATTATGATACTTTTATATTTAATATGTATGAGTTTTGGATATCTTTTATTTTTTGATTAACTTCTTTATAATTGTTTTTATGATATGTATAGGTGGATTACATCCAAAGAGATCGATAAAAATTCGATCCCACAAAAAAAACGTGAATGCAAAGAGCTACTATGTTTGATGGAAAAAGAACTTCCTACTTCATTTTTTGATATTCAGGTTCATTTATGAGTCCATCTTGTAGATGAGATAGAGATTGTAGGTGTTGTCAACACGATGGATGTTTTGGGTCGAGCGATTTATGGGAATACTAAAAGGTTATGTGCGACAAAGAGCAAAACTAGAAGGATCCACGGCAAAGGGTTGGATTCTTGAAGAGTGCATGTATTACGTTAGTGAGTACCTTGAAAGAGTTCATGAAGAAGCTCCACGTGCATGGACCAATGATTCTTCTTCAAAAATAACAGATGAGGTATTATCAGGTAAGGGGGTTCCATTCTTATTTACATTTCAAGAAAAAAATGATGTTTCTACTTTTGTAGCATATAATAGCAAATGCATGCAAGCATTCCTTAGCGAGTACGAGGAACTTCAAAGTCTCCGAAGTAAAAGGCGAAAAAACAAAAGATCTAGACGTAATCTCGATAATAATGAGATTACAGATATACCTTCTTTCACGGATTGGCTATATAGTCGTTTGCAACGCGCCAACGCAAATAATGAAGAAATCTCAGATGAGCAAAGAGAGTTAATGATAGGTTGTGAACGAAAGGTAATTTTATTAAAATAATATTTTATTTTTTTCATATATGTATGTTAGTTTCTACTTACTAATTGAATTTATTTTGCAGGCTCGAATGTTCACTAATATGTGGGCTTTTGGACAGCATATTAGAATCAAAGCCATTGATTCTTTACGTAAAACAGTGGATTCTAGTATTGTTGCTTCTTTCAAGCAACTATCACGTGCTAGCTCAAAAGACACGAACCTTATAGATAGCGAACTTGGTTACGTAGGAACTATTGTTGGTATCTACGAAATTTCATTTCGTACATTCAAACAGGTAGAAAAAAGTTTATATATTTTTTTTAGAGTTAGTTATTTTTTTAAGCACCTAATAACCGGTTTTTGTTGTTATATATTTTGATAGGTCATTTTGAAGGTTGACTGGTTTCGAGCGGAGTATAAAGGTAGTAATTCTACATTAAGAAAGGAATTATCTGGGTTTTGGGCAATTGATTCTTCCAAGGTAATGCGATCTACTAAAGAACCATATATTCTTCCTAGGCATATTGAACAAGCATTTTTTTATAAAAACCCAGATGCTCATCCTTGGTGGCAAGTCATTCATGTGCAACCTAGAGGTAGGTCATTGTTTGAACAGTTTATTGTAAGAGAGATCGAAGAAAGTCCTCTTGATGATTCAACATCAGATACTGATACATCAACATCTGAAATAGAAATTAGATTCATTATACGTGATAATGATACTGATCTTTTTGATGAAGAGGATAATTCTCTACATGCTGATTCTATTGATGAGGAAGAGGAATTACCAAAGATATTAATCCATCAATAGATGATGTGATTCATGAGAACATAGATTTAACAATAGAAGAAATAAATGAAATCAATAAGGATAATGAAGATGAGACTATATTGATGTCTTACCAAAATGATGGCAATAATGAAAACATATTAGCAGATTAGATAGTAAATTCTACTCTAGTTATCGATCAATAACTTGAAGCTTCTGAATGGATCTCAGATAATAGGTTTTTTTTATTAACTTGAATAACGATGAATCCTATTAGAGACATGAAATCATGTTCTTTTAAGTTAGAACATGAAGCTCGGGGGTATGCCTAATTATTTTATATATAGCTTTATCTTCGAGGAGCAAATTTTTATCATGTATGTATGCATATGTGTGTGTATTCATGTGTATTATATGTATACATATGTTAGTATGCATATATATGTATTTCATGTATATGTATGTGTTTGCATGTGTGTGATATATGTATACATGTGTTAAATATGCATATGTGTATATATGCATATGCATTTATGTAAAATATTCATGTAATATATGCAAGTGTTTATAATTGTGTACATGTATATATGTATATGTGTCTATGTGTAAATATGTACATGTAAATATGTATGCATGTATATATATGTTTATGTGTGCATGTAGGCATGTATATGTGATGTGTACATGTATATATGTATATATGTCTATGTGTAAATGTGTACATGTAAATATGTTAGTATGTATATATATATTTATGTCTGCATTTAGGCATGTATGTGTGATGCATAATATATCTACTCCATTTTTTTATATTTATGTATCCTATCTACATGATGTGTATATATCTTTACATATATTATGATCCTTGTTGATTCGAGTAGCTATATATAGAGGCATAAGGTTGGGAGGAGAGACATCTCTCTAGTAGGACGTCGGAGGTGTACATATACTTCAAACATATGGCTAAAAGGTTGAATTAGAGTTTTTAAATTAGGGTTTTCAAAACCCTAATATCGAGATTAGTGTTTTCAATTTAGGATTTTTGAAATAGGATTTATTTATTTATTTATTTATTTATTTATGTGTATGCATGTGTTGTGTATGTATGTGTATCTATATGTGCATATGCATGTGTTTTGTGTGTATATATGCATGTGTATATGTATATATGCATGTGCATATGAATATATGAGTCTATGTGTGTGTACATATGATTATGCATGTGTATGTGTATGTGAGTATGTGTACGTGTATGTGAGTATGTGCATGTGTCTATGTGTATTCATTATATGTGTGTAACATTGCATGTGTATGTGTGTGTAAAAATGTGCATGTATGTGTGTGTATGTATAAATGTGCATGTATATGTATATGTGTGTTAATGTGCATGTATGATGTATATGTGTGTGTATGCGTGTATTTATACCTCTAGTCTCACTCTCTCTCTCTCTCATATACATACATACATGCATAAACACACATACTCATATCCACATATATATACATAAAAGCAGTGCATACCATGCATTGTCGTGACGATGAGCCATAAGTGTCCGCATCTCTTTTAGACACCACTTAAGCGACCATCCTGTCCCAAACTCTGTCTCAAGTGAACTAAGTACGTATTTTTTATCCCTCTCATCATGCTCACTACAAAAATAAAAAACATAATGTAAATAAAACATAAGATATATATTTCAATTTATATGTACAACTTTTACTTACTTCCATGGTAAGTGGATGAAGCGCAGGTACGAGTCGCATAGTGCCCGCATTCTTCTCTTGAACTCCAATCCATTCCCTATGTACACAATGTTCCCCTCTGGCTCTATGTCGCACTCTAGTCCTAAGGTGCCTATGCATGTCCTCATAGGCAACTCTGCTCTGCTATCACGTGCTGGAGGTGGTACAGGTGTCCTGAAAATAGATAGATAAAAATAAATGAAAATATGTGTTATAATATCATTAAAAAAGTTTATGAAAAAAAAAACATACCTATGAGCAGATAGTAATCTTCCTGCATGTGGAGCCGCAGAAGAGCCCTCGTGTGATTGCTGTGTAAGCATCTAGATCGTATAATCCAGCTCCTCATCAGACATCTCTGAGTAATCACGCATTATGGCCCCTAGAGTATCAGACGAAACTCTTGCTCTCATAAGACTTTTCATGAGAGTGAGTTTCGCCTTTCTCTCTCTACTGGGATCCATAATACATAACATATAAAACAAAATGGTTAGAAATCAATATATATACGTGTACATATGTAAGTGTGTATGCATTAAGTATGTGTATGTATGCATGTGTGTGTATGTATGTGCGTGTATATGTGTGTATGTGTGTATGTGTGTATGCATGTGTATGTGTGTGTATGCATCATTATGTGTATATGTGTCTATGTGTGTATGTGTGTGTATATGTGTGTGTGTATGTATGTGTATATGTGTGTGTGTATGTATGTATGTATGTATGTATGTATGCATATGCATATGCATATGCATTATGTATGTATATATATGCATGTATGTGTATGTGTGAGTATGTCTCTCTATGTGTGTGTATGCATATATGTGTGTATGTATGCATATATGTGTGTATGTGTGTGTGTATATGTGTTTGTATGTGTGTATGCATGTGTATGTGTGTGTATGCATCATTATGCGTGTAAGTGTCTATGTGTGTTTGTGTGTGTGTATATGTGTGTGTTTGTGTCTATGTGTATGTGTGTGTGTCTATGAGGGTGTATGTGTTTATGTGTATGTATGTATGTATCTATGTGTGTGTATGTGTCTATGTGTGTATGTGTATGCATGTATGTATGCATATGTGTGTGTATGCATCATTATGTGTGTATGTGTGTATGTGTGTATGTGTGTATGTGTGTATGTATATGTGTGTGTTGTCTATGTGTATGTGTGTGTGTCTATGAGTGTGTATGTGTTTATGTATATGTATGTATCTATGTGTGTGTATGTGTCTATGTGTGTATGTGTATGCATGTATGTATGCATATGTGTGTGTATGCATATGTATGTGTGTGTATGCATCATTATGTGTGTCTATGTATGCATGTGTATGTGTGTATGCATCATTATGTGTGTATGTGTCTATGTGTGTATGTCTGTGTATATGTGTGTGTGTATCTATGTGTATGTGTGTGTGTCTATGAGTGTGTATGTGTTTATGTGTATGTATGTATTTATGTGTGTGTATGTGTCTATGTGTGTATATGTATGCATGTATGTATGCATATGTGTGCGTATGCATATGTATGTGTGTGTATGCATTATTATGTGTGTCTATGTATGCATGTGTATGTGTGTATGCATCATTACGTGTGTATGTGTCTATGTGTGTATGTGTGTGTATATGTGTGTGTGTGTCTATGTGTATGTGTGTGTGTCTATGAGTGTGTATGTGTTTATGTGTATGTATGTATGTATGTATCTATGTGTGTGTATGTGTCTATATGTGTATGTGTATGCATGTATGTATGCATATGTGTGTGTATGCATATGTATGTGTGTGTATGCATCATTATGTGTGTCTATGTATGCATGTGTATGTGTGTATGCATCATTACGTGTGTCTGTGTCTATGTGTGTATGTGTGTGTGTATATGTGTGTGTGTATATGTGTGTGTGTCTATGTGTATGTGTGTGTGTCTATGAGTGTGTATGTGTTTATGTGTATGTATGTATCTATTTGTGTGTATGTATATGCATGTATGTATGCATATGTGTGTGTATGCATATGTATGTTTGTGTATGCATCATTATGTGTGTATGTGTGTATGTGTGTGTGTATGTATTATGTATGTGTATGTAAGCATGTGCATTATGTATGTATATAAGTATGTATGTATGCATATGCATACGCATTATGTATGCATATGCATATGCATTATGTATGCATATGCATATGCATTATGTATGCATATGCATATGCATTATGTATGCATATGCATATGCATTATTTATGCATATGCATATGCATTATGTATGCATATGCATATGCATTATGTATGCATATGTGTGTATGTGTGTGTATGCATTATGTATGTGTATGTAAGCATGTGCATTATGTATGCATGTAAGTATGTATGTATGCATATGCATATGCAATATGTATGCATGTATGTGTATGTGTGTGTATGTCTCTCTATGTGTGTGTATGCATATATGTGTGTGAATGTGTGTGTACATGTGTCTGTATGTGTGTATGCATGTGTATGTGTGTGTATGCATCATTATGTGTGTATGTGTGTGTATGTGTGTGTGTCTATGTGTGTGTGTCTATGTGTATGTGTGTGTATCTATGAGTATGTATGTGTTTATGTGTGTGTATGTGTCTATGTGTGTATGTGTCTGTGTGTGTATATGTATCTATGCATATGCATTATGTATGCATGTAAGTATGTATGTACATTTTATGCATATGCATATGCATTATGTATGCATATGTATGCATGTATGTGTTTATGTGTGTATGTCTCTCTATGTGTGTGTGTATGCATATATGTGTGTGTATGTGTGTATGTGTGTATATATGTGTCTCTATGTGTGTATGCATGTGTATGTGTGTATGTGTCTATGTGTGCATGTGTGTGTGTATATGTGTGTGTATGTGTGTGTGTCTATGTGTATGTGTGTGTATCTATGAGTGTGTATGTGTGTATGTGTGTATGTGTGTGTATG
>CM035434.1:43854625-43879625 GCA_020310875.1 Ceratopteris richardii
GGCTCATACGTACACATGCTTAATTGCTCCCTTGTAGTCCTACGATGTTATACTTGGTATGCCTTTTTGGCATCATTTTAACCCCTGCATTGATTATCATACACACACCATGAGTTTTAAGTTTAACAATCAAAATATTTCTTTGTTTGCAATGTATGACTTCCAACCATTTCCATCAATTAGTCATACTCAAGTAAATTTAGGAAAGGCTACAATTCATGTATTGTTTTTGTCAATAATATAGTTGATTACACACATACACTTCCTAATGCACATAAATAATTTATGGCTTCCTATAAGGGTTGTTTTATGGTTGATTTTCTTTCTAAGATACCACCTTCTTTGGGTTGCATTATTTCAAAATTTAGGTTCTAAAATAGACTTTAGCTCTACATTTCATCCTGAATGTAGTGGGCAAAGTGAAGCTACGAATAGTACTTTTTTTAGATCTATTACGTTTTTATTCTTTAGATAATCCAAGTAATTGGGATGAGAAACTCCCTTTACTACAATTTGCATATAACAACACAACACATACCACTACTGGAGGTGCACCATATGAAATTTTGTATGGTAAAAAGCTTCACATTCCCATATCTATCACTCAAACTAACATACATATGGCTGATGCTTTTGCACAAGATCATATTTCTACACTTCATGAAGTTCATGAGCACATTAAGAAGAATCAAGAACGTTACATGTGTAATGTTAATAAGAAACGAGTAGCTAAAGAATTTAATGAAAATGATTTTGTATGGTTACAAATAATTAAAAGACATTTGAAGAATATTTGACAACATCCTAAGGTTAAACTTGCACCATGTTATTATGGACCTCTCCGTATTATTAAAAAAATTAATGAGAATGCTTTTAGATTAGACATACCTTCTCATTGGAATATACATAATTCTTTTTATTTGAAGCAATTTAAAGGAACATTACCACTCACTCCTATTTTAAATTATCCTCCTTCACTTGAAGAGGATGCAAAAATTTTAGTTATAGAGAAAATACTTGATTATGATGTCACTACTACATGCAAAGGTAATCAATATCACAGATGTTTGGTTAAATATAAAAATCACTCACTTAAAGAATCTCAACGTATTCATAAGACATCACTAACTCCACATTATGACCATTAGATTTTTTATTATCATTCACAATCACATAAATTACCAGTTTTCGAGTTCCATGCATGCTATTTTTACATGGAACATGCTTATGATTGCTTAGTAATGGGACATGTGATTGGCCATCCATGTCTATTTTATTCTTATCAACTGAGGTCAGTTGCTCATCAACTAGGAGGCATGTTATACTTTATGGAATAATGGAATGTTAAATGGAATTTAATCCCTTGAGATTCTTGATGTGTTTTGTGTTTTGATTTAGCAGGTGAAGATTCATGAGGGTGTGAATGCGCATGGACTTGTTCAAATACTTTTGGAGATATTTAGAAGAATATTTAGAAGATAATATTTTAGTTATTTTTTGTAAAAGTAATAGATTGCTTTAGAAAGTGACATTTTTGTAAAAATGGTACATTACTATTTAGTAATTAAAGCAAAAATACACTTTTTGAAGCACCACCCTCATGTACTTTTTATTCAGGATGTAATGAGAAATACCTATAAATACAGATACTCTGATAGACTCATCCATGAGAGTATGTGGGGGGAGATTGTACCCAAACAGGTGTCAAGTCTCTTGTTTCCTTCTATTCTCTAAGTACTTTTGTGTGATTTTGTTTCTATACTATCCTCTACGTATGTGTGTCTGCAGGATCCAAAGTTCAACAGAAATTTGTCTTGATACATGATCCATTGTTTGTATGAAAAAAATTCAAAATAGGTGTATAAAAAGAGTCTTGTTTGAGTTCTTCTTGAATTTGAATGAGAAAATCAAAATTTATTATAGAAAGGAGATTACATAAAGGTCTCCGACTCAATGCATCAACGAACTTATTTTCCTTGCTAGCCAAATACTTAATGTCCAAATCATACTTGCTTAATAATTAAATCTAATGCTTTTGTTGATTTTTAAGCAATGGTTGTGTCAAAATGTATTTTAGACTCTGATGATCTATTTTCCATTCAAACTTAATCCCTAATAGTAGATGTCTCCAGTGCTTAAATGCATGTACAACAACAAGCATTTCTAGATCAGGAATAGCATAATCAAGTTAATTTTTTCTTAATTTTTTGGACTTATATACAACCACCCTACCATCTTATGAAAGAAAAAATCCTATTTGACTATCACTTGCATCACATGCAACCACAAAAGGCTTTCCCATTTCTGGTATTTTCAAAACACAATTTTCAACGACCTTTTGTTTCAATGATTCAAATGATTTTTGATAGGCATCACTCCACACAAATCCTACATTCTTTCTAGTCGACTCTGTGATGGGATTAGCTATCTTAGAGAAATCCTTAATATGTTCTCTTTCATATTGTGCCAATCCTAGAAAACTTCTAACATCCCTTATAGTTTTAGGAACTGGCCAATCAACTATTGTTTTCACTTTATCTTGGCCTATATGAATTCCCTCTTTGGATATGACTCGTCCTAGATACACAAGTTTATCCTTAGTAGAGAAACACTACTCCTCTTTCCATACAATTTGTGTTATCTAGGAGTTTGCAAAGTCTTCTTGAGATGTTCAACATGTTTAGGATCATCTTTAGAGTATAGAAATATATCAACAAGAAATAGTAAGATTAATTCGTCTAGGTAATCCTGAAAAACATTGTTCACTAAGCATATGAATGTGGCACGAGTGTTTGTTAATCCAAAAGGTAAAATCCTAAACTCGTAATGACCATATCATGTTTGAAAAGTTGTATTGGATATATCCTCTATTGTGATCCTAATTTGATGATATCCAGATCTTAAGTTAATCTTAGTGAATACAGTCACTCCACTTAATTGACCTAATAAGTCGTCTATGTGAGGGAGTGGATACTTATGTTTAATTGTTCTTTTATTCAACCCCCTTATAGTCAACACATAATCTATAGGAGCCATCTTTCTTCTTCTTATATAAAATAGGTGCACGCCAAAATGAATCACTCGGTCTTATCAAGCCTTTCCTCAAATGATCACCTAATTGAGCCTTAAGCTCCTTTAATTAATCTATGTTAAATCTATAGGTGCTCTAGAATATGGTTTACTCCTCAGATACAGGTCAATGGCATGGTCAATCTTCCTAGGTGGAGGTATTCCAAGCAAGTCTTCTCGAAATACATCTGCATATTCTTTCAAAAACTTTTCCACAAAATTTGGAAGACTTCTGAAAAATATTGCAAAAGCATAAGTTTATAGTAATCAAGCGCTTTCCTTAGCGGTACCTATCCAAAAATATAAGAAAATCATTAAAATGAAATATCTAAAGAAGCCCATTTTAGGCATGACAACATGTAAGCATCAAAATCATGGATTCGCATAGAAATGTAGAAGCCCTCTCTTTTTTTTAGTACCTGAAAAAACAGCACTTTTCTAAGCATTGTAACTCAAAACCACTAAGGAATTAGGTTAAGCTTGTGAGGGACACTTTTATTCAATTTTTTGATCTGCATAATAGTGTTAGAGATGACCTACATCAAAGCCTACCTCCAAATACCAGTTTTGAGCCCCGTAAGTTTAGAAATTCTAGAGAGAGAATAAAATCAAGGCATTTTCTTACAATGAACTAAATGTAGAGTCCTAAACGACGTACTTACAACATGATTCACAAAAATTTTAGACAGACACTTTTATTCTCTTATGCATGCTCTACCTTTCTCTAATACATAATTTTTCCTTATTCTTTCATCTTCATGTTCAATTTTCAACTAGAGAACACGATACAGATAAGGCCTAGAGAGAGAGAATATAAAACTTGTCATCCCAAAATTTTGCCTACATGCATAAAATGACCTAATTGTTTATTCTAAAGATTATCTCCACAATTTTATTCTCAAAGTTCAAAATTAATTATTTCACTATTGAAAGGCCTATTACAATTATTCCCCCCCTTTTAGGAACTCTATCCTCAAAGTTTGAAAGAAGGATAATGTGCCAAAAAACTATCTAAGTTCACCCAGGTCGAATCTTCTATAGGATATGTGTGCCATTTCACCAAAATCTCTACTATAGATCTATTTCTAAGTAATCTTTCCTTCCTATCTAATACTATTTCAGGGTCGAAGCTCAAAAGAGCCATCATTTTTCAACTTATAGATGTCCTACAAAACATGATCAACATTAGGTACATATGGTCCAAGTAAGCTAACATGAAATACAAGATCAACATTTCAATGTCTAGATAATTCAAACAAATAAGCAAGAGATCCAATCTTTTTCAAAACTTTAAAGGGACCACCATATCAAGGAGAAAGTCTGTGTCTTTCCCTAGCAACAATTTAGATCGGTGAGGATTTGCTTTAAGAAATACCATGTCATCTGTTTGAATTTCAAGTGGTCTTCTCTTCGAATTGTAGAGTTTTCTTTGTCTTTTCTGAGCTTCTTTTATGTGTTGCTCAATTTTTCCAAGTTCTTCATCCATCGTCTCAAGCATTTCTTTAGAAACTTCTAATTTATTTGGGAAACCCAAAAAGGAAGGTGGGGTCAAACAATTATAACCATACATAGTCTCAAGCAGAATCATTTTTATAGATGCATGCCATGCACTATTGTACACAAATTCAACTAAGAGCAAATATTAACTCTAATTATCCTCCTTTTCATTAACAAACATAGGCAACATATCTTCAAGTACTCAACTAACCCTCTCGATTTCCCCATTACCATTAGTTTGTGGATGCAAAGTTGTGTGAAGAGATGGATTTGTAGTTGATGAAGATAAAGTGGTGCTACAAAAACTTTGCACTACACCAGCCAAATGGATCCCAGAGATATGTGGTGGGCCCTTTTAACTTTCCAAATGATGTCTTTGCCACCCTATGTAGCTTGGAAGATCACTCTCAAAAAGTTGAATCATAACAGATAAGTTGGAGTAGATTCAAGAGCCAAAAACTTGGTATTTATGTTCATACACCTATCCAAAGTTTTGAACAATTCTCTCAAAACAGTTGCAATTAACTTAATTCCTTTTGAGGAACTCTTATTAGCTTAGTAAGCTAACACCCAAGAGTTATTTCAACAAAAATGATGGACTACACAAGGAGAAAGAAGTTTAGCAAGTGATAGGATGACCCCGATTTTCACGGGCTACAACTGTAGACCCGTGCGCAGTAAAATAGAGATATCTCACGATTGAAGAATCCAATGCTCATGAAAATTTATAAGCATATATATGAAAGTATAAGGATTCTAATAAAATTTAAATCATGGAAAATGATGAAGTAGACATTGCAAAACAGCTCTCCAAAATGAGTGTTCTAAGAGACTACTGGCAGAGAAGAAGAAAATGAGGTGAGAGAGTTGACTTAAAATGATCGTAACTGAAGATTGAAACATCCAAATACTATGAAAATTGGTGAGAACACCGTAGACTTAAAGAGCTAACTTTATCAAGTTAAATAATGGAAAATGATGCTCCAAGCACAGAGAAATCATCTCTGCACTCTGACTACAAAAACTGAGAGATATGGCAGTGAACAATACACTTCACAAGAACATGAAAACATGAACTCAAATGATCATGAAAATGAAAGTATACTGATACATATGTGTGCCTTGAAACCACACCTTGATATGGCATAAAGCTCAGCTCATGGAGGTCTTCTCTTAACCATGAATAAAACTACCATGTATTTATAGTTGATCTTGGGAGCCTAATTTCCTACAATCGCTCTCCAATCTATTACTGATTGATTTGATTCTCCAACTACCTTCAATCACAAACTCAACCACTTTAGATTCCCTTTACTTTTACATCAAATAAAGGCTAAAAAATTACAAGAGGTAGTTCACAAGTGAGTTCTAGAAGGAATAGATATTTCCTTCAAGTTTCTAAGCCTTTTGATGACTCAAACCAATACTTAGGCTTGTCATAGACTTGCTCCAATAGCTCCCCCTCAAGCCAAGTATGCTCGAGGTCTTCAATCCTCCAAGATTACTTGCAAACCTATCATAGCCTTGAATTTGCAAAGCTTTGTACCATCCAATGCTTTGGTTAGAATATCTGCACATTGTTGATGAGTGGACACATATGATATTTGAATATCCTTGGTCACAATCTTCTCTCTTACATAGTGATAATGAACTTCAATATGTTTAGTCCTTGCATGAAAAATTGGAGTAGCAGCTAAGTGAATAGAACTCACATTGTCACCAAAAATTTGGAGTCCCAAATTCCAATCCAAGATCTGTGAATAGTGTCTTCATCCACATAGCTTCTTGACTAGCTATGGCAAGACCTCTGTATTCAGCTTCAGTAGAAGAGAGAGAAACTATGGGTTTCTTCTTGGATGACCATGAAACAAGTTCTGAACCTGAAGGTTAGATAACCTGAGGTGCTCCTTCCGTCTTCCTTGGAGCCAGCCCAATCTGCATTAGAGGACAAGTTCAAGCTTAAATCATATACATAAGGGTAATATGACCCCTTATTCATGGTCCATTTGAGATATCTAAGTATCCTCTTGGTAGCCTCTGTGTGAGGTTTCCTGGGTGTGTGCATAAATTGCTTAGCACACTCACACTATAACATATATCAACCCTTGCCAATGTGGCATAGTTCAAACTACCCACAAGGCTTTGATAACCTGTCACATCTTCTATGAGTTCACCTTCATGTGAGCTCAAGTTATGATTAACCTCCATTGGATTACGTCCAATCCTACAATCTTGCATCTTGAATTTTGCCAACATGTCTTTAATGTACTTTCTTTGAGTAAGAAACAAACCATGATCTTTGTAGATAAGTTCCAATCCTAGGAAGTAGGTAAGTGAACCCAAATCACTTATCTTGAATTATTCTCTCATCTGTTCTTTGATTCTCTTCATTCCATATGTATCATTTCCTGTAAGTATAATATCATCTACATACACACACAAATAGATTACTGCATGATTACTCCTTTTTATGAATAGTGATGGATCTACCTTGCTAGGTTGAAATCCTTTGTCCTGCAAGAATGAGACAAGCATGTGATTCCAAGCCCTTGGGGCTTGTTTGAGTCCATATAAAGCTTTATTAAGTTTACACACATAATTAGGATATATGTGATTCTCAAAACTAGGTGGTTGTGCCATATATACCTCTTCTCTTATCCATCCATTAAGAAATGCATTTTTTACATCAAATTGAGTATCTTCCAATTCTTGGAAGAGACAATACTAAGAAAAACCCTAATAGTAGGCATCTTTGCCACAGGAGAGAAGGTCTCCTCATAATCAATTCCCTGAGTTTGTGCAAAGCCTTTTTCCACAAGCCTTGCCTTATACCTGTTAATGGAGCCATCTGAGTTCTTCTTCAATTCGTAGATCCACCTTGAGCCTATCACTTTCATTGATGGAGACTTGGGAACCAATTCCCAAGTGTTATTCTCCTCAAGAGCTTCAATTTCTTCTTCCATTGCATGCTTCCATTCTGATTTCTTCTTTGCTTCCTCAAATGCTGAAGGTTCCTCTTGATTTATGTCCTATGCTAGATAGATTGAATTTATGATGATTCTCCCTCTTGTCCAAGTTCCTGCATTTTTGCTTTACCTTTAGACTTCCAAATTTTGATTTTTTCATACTGAGTTGTTTCATCATCTTCTAAGGTCTCTTCAACTTTAGAAGAATTATCCTTAACAAGTTTTGGAAAATCTTCTTCAAGATCATAAGGTAGGTTGACCTTTCTACATGAATCTTCATACCAAGAACTATTCTCATCAAATAATACATCTCTACTCATCAAGAATCCTTTGGTTGTTGGGTTGTATAATATGTAGCCCTTTTGATTGTTGTCATATCCAATGAATACACACCTTTTTGCTTTGGGATCCATCTTGCCTCTAACCTGTGAAGGAACATGAGCAAAAGCAACACATCCAAAAATCTTACAATGATCCAAGCTTGGTCTTCTTCCATTCCAAGCCTCATATGGTGTCATGCCATCAAGTGATTTTGAAGGTAACCTGTTAATGAAATAAGTGGTTGTGGATGCAACCTTAGCCCATAAGTAATTAGGTAAGTGCTTTTCATTTAGCATAGACCATGCAGCTTCAACAATTGTCCTATTCCTTCTTTTTGCCACTCCATTTTGCTCAGGAGTGTACCTTGTAGTGATCTCTCTTTTGATTCCTCTTTCTTAAAGAAAGGATTCAAATTCATGGGAGAAGTACTCTCCCCCTCCATCTGAACTTAGCCTTTTTAGTGTATTACCTGTTTGATTCTCCACAAGAGCCAAATATCTTTTGAGGCATGAAAAGACTTCATCTTTGTGTTTCATAAAGTACAATATAGTCCACCTATTGCAATCATTAATGAAGGAGACATAATGCCTTGATTGAGATATTGAAGCATCCTTGCTAGGTCCCCATACATCTGTATGAACCAACTCCAAGATATCTCCATGCATATATCCCTTCTTCATGAATGGTAACCTGTGAGACTTTCCAAATTTACATGCACTACACTTATAAATCATGTGGTGTTTTGACAAGTTAGGGAGTCCAAGTACACATTAGTCCATGTAGTTAAAGAGAGCAATGTTCCTAGTGTCTTGTAATTCAAATGTGAACAATCTACCTGTCTTTTCACCTTTTGCAATTCTCCTGAATCCTTGACTTGGATCTTCAACAAATGCTCTTGCTTTTGTGAACCCGACGTGCAACCCTTTCTCTACTATTTTCCCAACTCTTATCAAATTCTTTGTAATGGTAGGGACATAGAGTATCTTACTGAGTAAGTTGATGTTTCCATTAGGTGCTTTGACATTTCCTATTTTCTCCACAAGGTGTCTTGTATCATCTCCTATTTGTACCTCATGCTTGTTCCTTGGATCTTCTAAATCTGATAGGAGAGCCACATTTCCTGCCACATGATTGGAACAACCTGAATCTATGTAGAAAACATGCTCATCAGATTTACCTTGTGGCATGGCCATATTCATGATTAGCAATGAATCCTCTTGATTTGAGTCTTCTGTGTAGTTATTGAAGTCTCTTCTTCCTCTATTGCCTCCTTGATAGTTTGAATGGTTGTAATTGTTGTAGTTGCCATGGTAATTGTTGAACCTTCCTCTTGAGTAGCCATAACTTCCTCTATTGTAGCCTCTACCTCTTTGATTCCTGGAATTCCAAAAGCAATTTTCAGTTATATGATTACTTAATCCACAAATAGAGCATGAATTAGAGTCTTGGGATCTTCCCCTGCCTTGTCTTCCTCCACTGCCTCTACCTCTACCATGTCTTCCTCTATCTGCATAGTTAGCTTGATGTGTACCTGCTTCATCATCCACTTTCTTTCCTCTTCCTCTGTTTTCTTTTGACTTGCTTTTATCAGTATACAAGGCTAAAGATTGATTACCTTTGGATCTTTCTCCATTCTTGATAAGCTTGGCCTCTTGAGTAAGTAGTTGTCCTATGAGTGTGTTGAAATCTGGTACATGCATATCCATGTATAGATCCATAGCTGTGGTGAATGCTTCCCACTTATCATCTACCTTCAAGACATTGATGAATTGCCTTAAAATTTTTTCTTCATCTATTACCTCTCCAATGCTTCCCAACTGATCTCTACGTCCTTGAGCTTTGTGACAAAATCAGTCACATTTTTTTTGGGAGCTTTCTTGAGAGTTGTGAAGTCTAGTATAGTTGATGCTTCTTGGCCTTTGTACTTGAAGAGAAGAAAGCTTCAAGTGCATTCCACACTTCTTGAGATGTTTTACAACTTCTAATGTGAGGCAAAAAAAAATCTCAGATATATTTGAGGAGATAAGACCTTGCAAGTGCATCCTTGGAGCACCATGTGCTCAATCTTACTTGCTCTTCTTGTGTTGGTTGACTTTTATTGCTGAAACTTGGCATAACTTCATCTCTAGCTATATAACCATATAAATTCATTCCTTGAAGATAAGCTTCCATCCTTAATGACCAGGCTGAGTAGTTACCTCTATCCAATTTGTCAATTGATGAAGGAAATCCATCTGCCATGTTGTCCAACCTTGCTCTCATACCACTGTGAAGAGATGGATTTGTAGTTAATGAAGATAAAGTGGTGCTGCAAAAACTTTGCACAATGGAAGCCAAATGGACTCTAGAGATATGTGGTGGGCCCTTTTAGCTTGCCAAAGGATGTATTTGACACCCTATGTACCTTGGAAGATCACTCTCAAAAAGTTGAATCAAAACATATAAGTTGGAGTAGATTCAAGAGCCAAAAACTTGCTATTTATGTTCATACACCTATCCAAAGTTTTGAACAATTCTCTCGCCACAAAAGCAATTAACTTAATTCCTTTTGGGGACCTATTACTAGCTTAGTAAGCTAAAACTCAAGAGTTATTTCAACAAAAATGATGGACTACACAAGGAGAGAGAAGTTTAGCAAGTGATAGGATGACCCCGATTTTCCTGGGCTGCAACAATACATAAACCCGTGCGCAATAAAATAGAGATACCTCATGATTAAAGAATTCAATGCTCATGAAAATTTGTAAGCATATACTAGACAGTATGAGGAATTTAACAAGCTTTAAAGCATGGAAAGTGATGAAGTACACATTGAGAAACAGCTCTGACAAAATGACTATTATGAGAGAGTGTTGACAGAGAAGAAGAAAATGAGATGACACAGCTGACTTCAAATGATTATAACTGAAGATTGAAACATAAAAAATACAATGAAAATTGGTGAGCATGTAGTAGACTTATAGAGCTAACTTTGCCAAGTTAAATCACTAAATATGATGCATCAAACTCAGAGAAATCATCTCTGCAATCTGACTGCGAAAATTGAGAGATATGGGAGTGAACAGTACACTTCACAAGAACATGAAAATATGAACTCAAATGATCATGAAAATGAAAGTATATTGATTGTGAAATACAATGGAATTACTGATATATACGTGTGCCTTGAAACCACACAGCTCATGGAGGTCTTCTCTTAACCATGACTAAAACTACCATGTATTTATAGTTGATCTTGGGAGCCTAACTTCCTACAATCACTCTCCAATCTGTTAGTGATTGATTTGATTCTCCAACTACCTTCAGTCACGAATTCGTGGCTTTTCTTTCTCTTTTTTATCAAGTGGACTCAACCACTTTAGATTCCCTTTACTTTTACATCAAGTAAAGACTAAAAAAATACAAGAGGGAGTTCACAAGTGAACTTTAGAAGGAGTAGACATTTCCTTCAAGTTTCTAATCCTTTTGATGACTCAAGCCAATACTTAGGCTTGTCATAGACTTGCTCCAACAAGTTGTACTCATACATGGTTGAGTTCCAATTGATTCAAATTTTGCTATGAAAAAGTTTGATGTGAACCTAGACTCTCTATGAGAAACTATGCTTTTAGACATTCTGTGTAATCAAAATATTTCTTTTACAACTAGTCTTGCAACATTTAAGGTAGTATCAATCTTTTTCATAGGGAAGAAATTTTGAGGAGATGGTTGGATACACTCCAAAGATGAGGTGGTGCTGCACAAATCCTGCTCTAAGCCTGCCAATATAGCTTTAGAGTACCTTATTAGACACGTTTAGCTTCCCAAATGTGCATTTGTAACCACTATGTACCTTGGAGCATCACTCTCAAATAGTTATATGCAAATAGATAACTTGCAGAGTTGAAGGGTACCAAAACTTGCTATTTATGGACTAGGTTTTTCTTAGTAATTCACTCAATGCTCACTCATTGATTTTAATTGACCCAAGAGATTTTGAACATAGCTAAATGAAATGATTAGCTTGCTATTAGGAGTTATTTCACTAATTTAGGATGAGTATGTGATGAGAAATGATATTAAGAAGTTGGGGGTGTAATCCCGACTTTTTAGGAAGATGACAGTGAGCAAACATAGGTGACTTGCAAAAAACCTATCTCACAATCTAGTGAGCCAAATGATATGAAAATTGATATGTGAAAAGTAGAGAGTTCAAGTTGTATCACATCAAATGGATGAGTATACAGAGAGAACTTGACTAAGCAAAATGACTTAAATGAAATAGATAACAAATGACTTGCACTAACTGAATCAAATGTGTATAATTATGAAAGTATGATACAAGGGAGATGATGTAGGCTTACTCATACATGTGTGGGCTTCGTGTAGTCACCAGCTTGAGGCTCAATGAGTCCTTCTTCTTTGTGTTCTTCCCGTGACTAAACATCATGTAATTTTATAGTTATGAGGTGACTTTTGATTTTTGAATTTGCCACCTAAAAGTGATCCTACCATTTAGGATAGTGATTAATTTGATTCCAACTGCTAAGTAGGTATGATTTGCATCTTGTAATGCTTTAGTGTCCTTCAATCATCGTTTTTTACTTTTATCTCGTGTTAAATCTCATTGCTTTTACAAGAGGTGTTCATATGTGCCTTATACGTAATCACTCAAAATTTTATGAGATAAACCTTGATATTTGGTCAAGCATCAAGGCTTGCCAAATGTACCAAGAACCCCCCCTCAAGCCTAAGATGCTTGAGTCTTTATTTTCTAGGTAGTTCTTGTAATCCAATCATGGATTTTAATTTGTTGAGCTTGCTTCCATCCAATGATTTGGTCATCATGTCTGCAAATTCCATATGTGTAGATACATAGGACAATTGTATCTCCTTGCTGGAAATATTTTCCTAAGAAAATGATCATGTATTTCTATATGCTTAGTCCTTGCATGAAGGATAGGATTAGCAGCTAAATGAAGTGAACTCGTGTTATCTCCAAATATAAATGGCATGTCAAAATCCAACCCTAAATCTATGTATAGGGTTTTGATCCACAGTGCTTCTTGTGTTGCATTTGCCAAACCTCTATATTCAGCTTTTGTTGAGGAAAGAGCTACAGTAGGTTGCTTCTTTGAGGACCAAGAAATAAGCTTTGTACCTGCAAAAGATAGATATCTAGATGTACTTGTCCTATCATCTTTTGAACCTATTCAATCTGCATATGTGAATAGTGTTCTTTAGATGTACTTGTCCTATCATCTTTTGAACCTATTCAATCTGCATATGTGAATAGTGCAAGAACACGAGGATTATGACCACTACATGCTAGAGAGATGACTCTCCTCCCAACCAAATGCCTCTATATATAGCTCTGTCCAGGGGACTACCTTCTTTGGCAGGTGGATACTAACCATCCATGTGTCAGCCATGTAGCTACATGTGCGCCAAGTGTCCTAGTTAACTCGAGTTAACTCAAGTGGATGCTTCTACAAGGCTCTATATCTCTTTGGGCAAACTACTCTCCCCATGTCCCCCATGGGGATTGAACCCAAGACCTCCTCCTTCACATCCTAGAGACTTAACCACTAAGCTAAGTGGATCACTTGTTCACAAGATCACAAGACCTCCTAGTAAGTCTAAAACTCGAGATCTTTGGTTATATACACGGATGACCAAGCTGTGTTCGATTTCAGATCCGTCTGAACCGGCCTGATCCCTAGATCATAAACTTACTTTATTACATTCTTCCCCCCTTGGAGAGATATTTTTTTCCTCAAAAATAGAGCTATATATCTACTATAGGAAACCCCCAAGCCTCATGTTCTAAAACTGGAAGAACATGGTCATGTTCTAAAACTAGAAGAACATGTCTCATCTCTGTGGTGGTGTTCCTGCCCAATGATTCAAAACACTGCTCATTTTGCACTTTGATGAACTGAACAAAGTACAAACTAGTGAAAGAATAATAAGGGTGGATCTAAAAACATCCGTGGCCAATTCACAGTTTCTCGATGTGCGATCTAGACATTAACATGTGAACTAGGTGGATTCAAGTTACTAGTCCATTTCTAGGCATGACTGGTGCATGGACTTAGTAATGAAGGTGGGATTCTTATCCTTCGTAAAACTTTGAGAACTCTTGATTCAATTGATTTGGTTTGGAAAACTTGAAGTTTGGTTGTCCCAAACATCTAACTTGGATGTTTGTACAATGGTTAACTCCTATCCAACGGTTACTTGATTTTATCACCCGACTAGAGGACTAATTTGTCCTAATGAGTTTAAAATCCTATGTAAATTGTTGAAGAAAGTTTACCATTTTCTATAACTTGACCAATTCAAATTCAAAATGAAAATTGTCTAACTTAGGACACTTTTCTCATAGAAGTAGCTTAAAAGTTTTTGGGAATTGTCAATCTATTGAGCAATTCTTAACTTCTCTATTCTAGAGTGTACTAGACTCTTATGAAATCATTCATGCTATAACTTGAAGCAAATTCAAATGAATAAGTCAATCTTGAACTTATCATCTTTTGATGTTTGAAAAGGTTCTTGTACAGAACATCTATCTAGGATGTTTTAATTTAGTTATCTTGTTTTATCAAGCTTACCCTTTGACTTTTATGAAAAGAGTCAGATACTATATCTGAGTCAAATCCAAAAGACTCAGAAAGCGGAAAGAAAGAAATAAACCTCTGCTCAACCAATTCAAACTTCGAAGATACGTAAACTTGCTATGAGTCAAAGTCTAGATGACTCAGGACTTTAACTTTTCAAAGATCTCTTTCAATAAAGTATTGAATCATTTTCTTTATCTTTAAGAAAAATAAGCTAGATTCTCAAAAAAGATTCAAAGCAACTGGAAAACATCATTCGACCACAAGATACTAGTGTGGTTATCAACATCAGTGTGTTGACCCACTGAGGTTCTGTTGATGAGTTTAGTATTCAAATAATGCTTCTCTTGAGACTAAGTTCAGGTCACATTCAATCTTTTTGACTCCTTATTGGGAATGCAATCCTTGTGCATTTCTTCGAGTCAAAAGAGTGAATTTACCAAGTTACACTAGGAACTTGATGCTTGACTTAGTCAATCTATCTTTTGTTATAAGGTTCAGTTCAAAGTCAAAGTTTACTCTTTCAGAAATTCATTAAAAATTTCGGAATCATCAACACTTTAGCTTGAAGTGTTCTAAGAAGATCTTGGAAGTTACATACTTCATATCTTCAATTTTCTTTATCTTGAAGTTATCTTGAAGTATCTTGAGATACTACTTTTATCCTTCTTGAATTAAACTCCTTCTTTGAAGTCTTAGTTCCCTTGAGGATCAAACCTAACTTCAAGATCCAATCTAGGACTAAAAGATAATTATGATCCTGGTCCGATGTCCCATACCATCTTTCCTACATCAATCTGAGTATAAAATCTGGTGTCCCATACCACCCTATTTTATATTCACATTAATGTGTGGGTGATACTTATCCTAAAGTCAAAATATCTCTTGATAGAGTACCTTCTTGATTCAATTCTTTACGAGAATTTTAAAGTTTCAGGCATTATCTCTAACTAAATTTTCTAGGATTTGATCCCTTCACATGATCGTTTCATGATCTTGTGCTATCCTTTAGGAACTTGAAAACCTTTTGATGGAACATCCATCCTTCTTTGCTAGTTTTTTCAAATGAAAACCAATCAAAATTCCAAGTACTTGAATTTTCATAGATTCAAGTTCAATTGGTTTATTCTTGACCAACTTGTAGTGACAAGAGTTTTTTACTTCTTGTCTTTAGATTCCTTTCTTACTGATGCTTTAGGTACCTATCTTGGACAGGACTTTAGAGGAATCTTTCTATTGTGTTAGTCTAAGCATCCGCTCATGCTTTCTGGATTTGTACCAAAATCCCTTTTAAGGATAGGCAAACATTATGTTTTGCCTTCCATAGACTTAAGTGCCGTCTTCACGGTTGCAGGCTACATCCGTGGAATTTCTTACTCTATTCAAACTTGGAACAACTTACTCTTTTCATAATTTTCCATTTGATAAATGGAACCTGAGTGAATAATCCCAAAAGGAATTTTATTGCCAATACTTGGGGAACTTCAGAGTAGTTCCAATCGCACATTCTTGGACAATCATGGCCAAGTTTGATCAAATCTGGTTGACCTTGCGACTAGAATAAAGACTTAGTCTTTATTATTAATACCTCTTAAACTATCAAAAGCATCTTTTTTGCTTACCCATGGGCTTTTAGAGATCTTTCCCCTACTAAGTCCAAGCATATACTGATGCCCCTTAGATTCCAAAGCTAAGAATCTTTGATACACCTTTAGGTTGTATCAGTATTTGGACTTAAGTACCAATACTGATGGTTTGGGAACTGCTGAGAACTACTTGCTATCAAACTTACTTGAAAGATTCAAGTCTCACATCGAGGGATATTTTTCTTTCAAGAACTTTAGATTCCTGTCTAGGAATCAAGTAATACTAAGCCAGTGATTCATCTTGGAATCTTTTGCTTTCCAGTCCAATGATTCATCTTGGAATCCTTAGTTTTACTGGATTAATCTTTCTAAAAGAAATCTTGACTATTGAACAAGAACAAGACTTAAGGCTTTATTGCTTGTCCAAAAGATATTCCTTTTTAACTAAGGAAATAGTTAACTAGGCTATTTCTTTTATTGGCTTATCTTTAGGAAGTAGCTTAATTCTTAAAGATTACTTTGATATATCTTTTAGGAAAATATCTTGATTCCTAAATATTACTTGGGTTTCTTTTTTAGGCTCTAATTAGCTTTAAAAAAATCAAGCATACTTTTCTTATCCTCAAATAAGTGCTAACTAAAGTTTCCATACTCTTTGAGAACTTTGCATCTTGACTAGAGATGCAGTCATGGAATCTAGCATCTGACTATTGAACACTAAAGTTCAAGTAAGACTAAAGTTTATTCATCTTTTTGAGGTTCATCACTCGTCAAGATGAAATCAAAGAACAAACTTCAAAAGTTCCATGATTTTTTCAAATTTGGAACATATCAACTATCCTTTGAACTTGAAAGTATTCAACTTCTTAACAAACAATCATGCATACGTGAATGCCTGATTCTTGCATGCAAATGCATGTGAGTGCATGTACCTGTTGGAATTCTCCTTTCATGCTCCAAATTTAAAGCAAGCAGTTCTTGAGCTTGACATGTGTGCATCCAATCATCCATGCACAAACAATCTATCTTCTACCTTAAAAAAAGTTATAAATATATATGTGCAGAGACTTGAGTGCATCCTATTCCTTTTGCAAGCAAGAAGAAAATGTGAGTTATGCATGGAAACATTGTTTTGAAAGGAGAGATGCACCAACAATCATTTTTTTTTGTAGATGCATACCAAACATTTCAATATGTTTGCGCTTTTTCATTTCAATATGTTTATTCTCTCTTATTTATCTTTCATTAATTTGCATTATTTTTAATAAACTGCATCCTACATGAAAGCATCAAGGAAAAACAAATATTGAAATGACAACATAACTTGGAAAATACTTATCTTCATATCGAGCTACATCCTTCCCTTGATCCTCGTGAAGAGCCATTCTTTATAGCCATGCTCACATCTTTCCAAGACCTCAAGAGAAATTTCTTTTGTCGATCGAAAAGGAATGAAAAACGAAAGCATGATCATCGTTGCTCCGATCCGACATTGCTTCACTTTGGCTTTGATCATCAATGACATCAACTAATGCACTTAGGTTTGGTTGGGGATAGCAGAACATAGTTGGACATAATTTCCACGCTCGGTTTTTAGCAATAGCAGAAATTGATAAAAATTTCTATATGTAATAAGTTCCAATAAAAATAACTTATTGTGATGGTGCACCGCTTTGTGGGTATAGAGAGATCATGGCTCAACTCCCATTAGGCACACATGAAGGAATTGCTCTATCCTTTTTATCTGCTTCTTGATGAGGCAGTTCTGCAAGCTAGTATAGAGCTAAAATAGAATCCATGCCTTAAGAAATCCCGACTAAGCGCTTAGAGCATAGGATTGAAATTTTCCATGACCATCTCTTAGAGATGTCCTTTTGTCTCGCGAACCTTCTGCATCACCGCCAGTAAGACTTGTAAAACACTGTAGAAATCCAATAACATCGATGAGCTTTACTTTGTTATGGCTCTCAAAAGTCTTTCAGCTCTGTAGGTCGTGGCTAAGGTGTTTCTCTTATCCACAGGTCGAATGAGCTTGATGCATGAGCTTGGACCGCGTAGCGTAGTGGATTAGTGCATTGGACTTCACATCCAAAGGTCGAAGGTTCTAGGCTAAAAATCTGCTCTCAAGATCTCTTGAGGAAGTGTGTGAATTCAAATCTAGCGATGCCACACCTAGTTCAATTTTTGAATCCTTCATCACAAAAGTAAATATACAGACTCCATAGAAGATCGCCCGATCAATTGAGTTTGTCTGCATGTACAGTTGACAGGTTCAAAACACTACTCCCGCGAACAACTCAATGGCTTATTTAGAATCCCGATCTCCTTTGATAAAGATAATATGAATTGAACTGTGCACTGTTGTAGCAAGCTTATGGTCCGGGATCAATTCCGAATTCTACGCAACTCGAGATCTTTGGTCATATACACGAATGAACAAACAGTGTCTGATTTCAGATCCGTCTGAACTAGCTTGACCCCTAGATCATAAACTTACTTTATTACAAATAGCTTCACATTTAAATAAGATGTGTAAGGATAATATTGACCTTCACTACGTGTTCCCTTCAAGTATTTCAATATCCTTTTGGCTGCATCCATGTGAGGTTTCCTAGGAGTGTGCATGAGTTGGATAAGCACACTTACTCCGTAGCAAATATCCACCCTAGTTAGGTTAGCATAGTTCAAGCTTCCAACTAGGCTTTGGTAGTTTGTAATATCTTCAATTGGTTCTCCTTCATGAGCAATTAATATGTGATTAACCTCCATGGGAGTACCTACAACCTTAGTGTCTTGCATTTTGAACTTTGCAAGCATATGCTTAACGTACTTCCTTTGGGTAAGGAACATTCCTTGGTCTATGTAGACAACTTCCAAGCCAAGAAAATAAGTGAGCAATCCAAGGTCACTTATCTTGAATTCTTCTTTCATTTGGGCTTTGATCAGATTATAGATGCCCATGTTGATGCTCATACCGGTGCCCATAGTAGCACTCTGTTTTAAAAATACCTAGATCTGAGAGCAAAAAATCAACATTTTGTGTGTGTTTTGAACTGATTAGTGTTTTTTTTTGAGCTTCTGTGCACAAATTGAATTGTGACCTGCATTGTCTTGTGCACACACACACATAGAGATCTCTTTCTCTACACACACACTCTCTCTCTAGATCTCGCATCTTGGTAAGTGATGTGCGTACTCTTTCACCCTTTCTTTTTCTCTATGTTTTTTGTTGTCTAATTTCTCTTCTCTTTGGTTTCATAAGAGTTTTGATGAGAGACAATGTTCATTAGGCTTTGACGATAGCGATCCAAAAGATTACATCGATGTAAGTGACTTTTTGTTCTCTATTGATAGAGAAAGAGAGAGAAAGAGAGAGAAAGAGAGAGAGAGAGAGACAGAGAGATGAAAGATAAAGATAAGGAGAGAGAGAAAGAGAGAGAGATAAAGAGTAAGAAAGAGAGAGATAATGATACATACACACACACATAGTCATGTATATAAATGCATACATACACACACATACATATACACACATGCATACATACACACACATGTACACATGCATACACATACATATGCATGCATACATACACACACATATACACATGCATACATATGCATGCATGCATACATATGCATGCATGCATACATACACACACACATATACACACATGCATACATACACACACATATACACATGCATATACATGCATATACATACATATGCATGCATTCACACACATGCCTACACACACATACATACACATATACATACACAAACATATGCATACATACATTCACAAACATATGTACACACATATACATACACACACATACATAAAGAAACATATGCATACATACATTCACACACATATGTACACACACATATGTACACACACAAATACATACACACACATACATACACACATACGTACACACACATTCACATACATTCACACACATACACACACGCACACACATTCACACACATTCACACACATTCACACACACATGCACACATGTATACACACATTCACACACATACATACACACACATACATACACACACATACATACACATACAATATTACATACACACATGCATATATAACATTCACACATGCATATTATATACTTACATACATATTACCTACACAGATGCATATTCATGTATATGCATGCATGCAAACACACATATACATACACACTCACATACATATACACACACACATACATATATACATACACACTCACACCTATACACACACACACTTACTCACATACATATTACATACACACATGCATATACATACACACATATGCATACACACATGCATATGCATACATACATACACACACATATATATACATACATGTACACACACATATACATACTTATACACATATACACACATAATAGATATACAAACATATATTCACACACATACATACATACACATACATACACACACATACGTACACACACATACATACACATGTACATACACAAATATTCGCATGCATACATATATACATACACAAACATATGCATACTCACACACATGCACATACATATACACACACTCACATACATACATACATACACACTCACACCTATAGACACACACTCACATTCATGCAAACACACATATACATGTTTTAGGTCTAAGTCTTTAGGATTAGGCTTTTAGGTTTTTTACATACATATAATAAAAGTAAATATATATAATTGAATATATAAAAAATAAGTTTTTAGGATTTTTAGGTTTTTACATATATATAATCAAATATATAAAAAATTGGGCTCAGGGTTTTTAATTAAATTAAATACATATAAGAAAAAAATGAAGAAAAAAGTTTAAATATATAAATAAATATATATAAAAAATAGGATTTTAGTATAGATAAATAAATATAAAAAGAGCTACTGTTTTAAATATATAAATTAAATAATATATAAAAATAGGACTTTAGGGTTTTTTATTGAGTTAAATATATAAGAAATAGAGTTTTAGGTTTAATGTTAACATATATAATCATATATTTATAAAAACTAGGAAAAATTAGGATGTTTACACATGCATACACACATATACACATAGGACTAGGGTTTAGGTCTTTAGGATTAGGGTCTTTAGGCTATTTACACATGCATACATGCATATACACACATAATACATATACACATACACATATATACACATGCATACAGACATATACATGTTTTAGGTCTAGGTCTTTAGGATTAGGGATCTAGGATTTTTATACATGCATATACATATATACACATAGGATTAGGGTTTTAGGTAGTTTACACATGCATACATATATATAAACATATACACACACATAATACATCTACACATACACATGTATATGCACATGCATACATACATATACATGTTTTAGGTCTACATCATTAGGATTAGGGTTTTAGGCTTTTTACACATGCATACAAATATATACACATATACACACATGCATACATATACACATACATATGTATATACACATGCATACACACATATACATGTTTTAGGTATAGGTCTTTAGGATTAGGATTTTAGGTTTTTTAATATATATAATCAAATATATAAAAAATAGAGTTTTAGGGCTCTTAATTAAATTAAATATATATAAGATAAAAAATTAAGAAAAAAATAATGAAAAAATTTATGATATTAGTATAGATAAATAAATATGAAAAGAGCTAGTTTTTTAAATATATAAATTAAATACATATAATTAAATATATAAAAATAGGATTTTAGATTTTTTACATATAAAAAATAGAGTTTTAGGATTTTTTAATTAAATTAAATATAAATAGAGTTTAGTATAGATAAATAAATATGAAAAGAGCTAGTGTATTAAATATACAATGAGCAGATGGATAGATATAGTGGTTTCACAAGCAAAGGCAGTGGCTGAAGATATCTCTAAAGAAGAGGAGGAACTTGCAAAGGGATGTGATTGACAGTATTCTAAATACGGTGCACTATGGTCTTATGGAAGACACTTTCAGATCGCATAAATCGATGAAAACAGGTCTACTTTTGATAGTGGGGTGATGATGAAATTTTTCCAAGAAAGTAGAGCTAATGCAAGAGATGACAATGCTCATGAAGGCGAGCCTGATTATTGTGGAGTGATCCAAGATATCTTGAAGCTATCCTTTAAAAAGTTTGATTTCTTTCTCTTTTATGTGAAATGGTTCAAAGTACTCACCTTTGGAAGAAATGCAACCGTGAGGCGGGATAAGAGTAGTTTGCTTCAAGTAGACTCCACAAAGCTATGGACAAATGAAAGAGATGCATTTGTACTTCGTGAACATTGTGAACAAGTTATTTTTATGCCAGATTCGAAAGAACGAGAGTGGCTATTTGTTTCACAAGTCTCCCCACATAGCAGACAAATTCGTGAGAACATAGATGTAGAAGAAATTTCATCTATAGTGGACTCTGAGATTCATTCGGTAGTCAAGGAGAAAGAGATCATTGTCTGAGATGAAGAGGTCTTTGAAGAAAATGAGATACACGATGAAGTGATAGACAATATGTTGTATGAGAATGATGATCAAGAAGAAGATAGCATACCAAGATATCTAGAAGTCGCCAATGTAGAGATAGATATCTTATGTGCATTACATCTCCAAGAGGATGCAAGAATACATAATTTTTGAAGCAAACACTTGTACGTACTAATTTGTGTTTTTTTTATATGTTGTTCTATACACTGCTATTTCTCTATATTTCCATTGTTATCATATCTAATTATTTGAGTTTTTTGTTGTAGAGCACGATGGGAGACAGTCCTCCAATCACTTTGCATTCTTTGACAGAGGGGCGATCCTTGGAGTTTATATCTGATCTCCCACTTCCACTTTGTAGTCTAATCAAGTTAGATATGAAACTTCTTAGACTTAAAAGTGTTATTTCCTTTGTAGAGCATGTTTGGTGCTTGTATCACAACGGAATTTTAACTTAGCAAGTTTGAGTGGTAAGAGCAACTTGAATAATTACTCTTACAGATTGGCTTTTCAATGATTCCTTTGTTCAGATGTATGTTGAGAGACTATTGTTATGTCATATGATAATGGAGCTAGTTTTTTGCCTCAAACTAGATATTATATATGGAAATAATCAAATATCTCAAGTCCAAAAGAATAATTTATTTTATCAATCAAACATTTAATTTAAAGAACATGATAACTCCTCTTACCATTTATGAAGTAGGCATTTACTTCAAGGACACAAGTTAATGGTATTCAGGGTGTCTTACAACCCTCTACTTTACCTTCTCTTTAAGCCTTCCATTTTCTTGGAAGAGTTATGTAAAGCTCCAAATAGTTCTTTATGCTAAAAAAAGGAGTCCTTTCTTGAAGAGAGGAATTGATACTACCTAGATTCTCTTATGCCATATTTTTTCTTCCTTAGAGCTTGAGAACAGTAACTCTGTGTTACCACCATTACAATGTGGTTTGAGAAGAGAAAATATTTGAATTATCACTAAAGTCCTTGGCCTTATTGATCAGGCATGCCATGGGTTATATGGAATTTCAAATTCCATAAGAGAGATTTTAAGCTTGAAAGATTCCATTAAAGTGGAGTTATTTATAAAATTGAAAAAAAAAGGAATAGGAATTTAATGGTTTAGCATGGCCAATTTACCCATCACCATTGTTCCTATACGCTTTGGAATTTAATTCTCACTTAAGCCTTACTTAATCTTCCACTAATTATCCCATAAGTACATTTCATATGCATGTTTAATATATGCCAAAACATTTACACCTTTACTAGAAGATGTGTAGTATGCATAAGGCCCAAAAATTGAACCCCTTCTGAAAGCATATAAAAAATTTCTAGTTGGAACATTGATCATTCAAAGGATGGTGCAAAATTCCCATGCAACTTTGCAAGTTACTACAAAGCATTAGATGTTTTCTCCTAACAATGAACATGGTCAAGCACAAAAAATCTTTCTTTTCGACAACCATATGAACTTGATGCATAGTGCAATTCCTTTCTGTGACTAATAGATATTCTTGGGTTCTCAAGTTGGAAAATGGAGGTTGAGGATGCAGGGCATGCGAATTATTTCAGAGGCATCCATTAATCCCATGGGGGATGTTTATAGCATGTAAGAAGTGCATATAAAACCAAGATTGAGCTCATCTCCCACGTTTCTTAAAGAAGAGCTTCACAAATTGTCATCTTCTCATAATGTTCATACATTAGGCATGCTTGTGTCCTATAAACTGGGCACCTTATTGGCCACCCAAAGGTGGGAGCAAAGATGTTCATATGTCCTATACTTCCTTTTTTTTTTACTAAGAATCTCTAAGGTTGTGACTATGGGCTCAATCGTGCCCATATTCACTCGTAGATGGTGCCTTAATCCCACATACGAGATGAAATCACACGTTCATGCTCTATAAGAATAAAGAAAAAATATAATCAATACCATCAAGTGGAAGGAAGAGGTAGCATCTTACAAGGGCACAATCTCTACATGTTCAAAATTTGAGGAGCATGCATTTGGACTTCCGAGTGGACTACAATTTGCCCGTTGCATACTGTGAGGGCCTCTATGGGTGCTACGAAATTTCCCCTAATGGGAGGTCATATGGCTAAGTCTTTCACTCCTCCAAAGAGAGAATCAAAGGGAACTTCAATAGACCAAATACTCAAGCAATTGAGGAGGGCATGCTCTCACTAACTAGAAAGGAGATAAAGCCTAACTCTGATGTCACTATTGTGCTAGCAACTTAACCTCTAGAGATAAATCAACTCATTAACTAACTATCAAGGACCACACTACGTAGAGAAATGCACGTATCCACCTAACCAACCTGTTCAATACATAGCTCCACTAAATACAAGGGGCACCAAAACCACAAGGGGACATGTGTACCTTCCATGACATGGGTCCCTAAGGTGATCACATGGTCTGCAAGCTT
>CM035434.1:43884625-43907125 GCA_020310875.1 Ceratopteris richardii
ACTCATGATCTAGAAACGCTTGTTTTTGTACATGCACTTAAGCATTGGAGACGTCTACTGTTAGGGTTAAGTTTGAATTGAAAATAGATCATCAAAGCCTAAAATACATTTTCACATAGCCATTTCTTAACAATAGGCAAAAGCATCAGATTGAATTATTAAGTGAGTATGATTTTTACACATTAACTATTTGGTTGGTAAGGAAAATAAGGTCGTTGATGCATTGAGTCAGAGACCTTTATGTTAGTTCCTTTCTATAATAAATTCTGATTTTGGCAATCAAATTGAAGAAGAACTCTCAAATAGGACTCTTTTTATGCACCTAATTTGAACTTTTTGCATACAAACAGGGGATTGATGTATCAAGAAAAATTTCATTTGCAGAATGGGTCTTTGTATTGTAAAAATCAATTATGCATATCTTTTGACTCTCTATTAAAAGTTAAAATATTGCATTAGTATCATGATGCACCTTTTTCTACACATGAAGGTTATTCAAGGACCTATGTTAAAACGAAATGTTCTTACTTCTCGCCCTCTATGAAGTTGGATATTAGAAAATATGTTAGTGAATGTTTAAAGTGCCAACAAGTGAAAGCAGAGTTTAAGAGAATGCATGGAATATTGCTTCAACCTTTGGATGTTCCAAATCACAAGTGGGAGTCTATCTCTATGGACTTTATCACTAAATTGCCTATGACCAGAAGTAAACACGATACCACCTTCGCGATAGTTGATCGACTTACCAAGATGGCACATTACTTCCCTATGAGAAAGACTTATACTCTCTTGGATGTTGCAAGACTATTTTTAAGAGAAATCTGCTAATTGCATTGAGTTCCTAAAAGCATAATTTTTGATAGAGACTCTAGGTTTTGTATTGAACTTTTGAAGTGCAACATTTGAATCAATTGGAACTCAACTTCATATGAGTACAACTTTCCATCCACAGACTAATGGGGAAACTGAGAGGGTTAATTGAGTACTTGAAGATACATTGTGTATGTATGCAAATGAAAAGTAGGATAACTGGAGTGAATGTTTGCCCTTAGTCAAATTTGCATACAATAGTGTGTGGCATGCATCCATAAAAAAATGACTCCGGGTGAGGCTATGTATGGTTATAGCTATTTGACTCCACCTTCGTTTTCTTGTTTCCCAAATAAAGTAGAAGTGTCTAAAGAAATGCTTGAGAAGATGGATGAAGAACTCAGAAAAAATCAAGCAACATAAAAGAAGTTAAGAGAAGATAAAAGAAATTCTATGATTTGAAGACAAGAACAGTTGAATTTCAAATAGATTACACGGTATTTCTTAAAATCAATCACTAGCGATGTAACTTGTTGTTAGGAAAGATCATAGACTTTCTCCTTGATACTCAGGTCCTTTTAAAGTTTTCAAAAAGATTGGATCTCTTTCTTATTTGTTCGAATTACCTGAACATTTAAAAGTACATCCTATATTTCATATTAGCTTACTTAAATGATATGTACCTAATGTTGTTCATGTCTTACATGACAACTATAAGCTGAAAGATGATGGCTCTTTTGAGCTTCGATGTCAAATAGTATTAGATAGGAGGGAAAGATTACCTAGAAATAGATGTATAAAAAAGATTTTTGCTGATATATTTAGGTCGTTAACTGTGTCAACACACTAGGACCGTCATGGTGCTTTTTTCCCTCTTTAGGAGGTTTTTTCCCTCGACTTGTATATACGCCTATTACCCTAATGGGCTACTTATCTTTGAACATTCTCTTGGTAATTCATTTAGTATTGTGTGTTGTGCTCCAAGCTTCTTCTTCTTCCTTGTGTTGTTTGCATGCTTCCCCAGACCTCAAATTCTAGCAATCAGAATCAGAGCAGGTTGCCCCTTCATATAGGGTGTCCTCAACACCCCAATGGTCACAGTTTCAGAATTGCATGAAAATTGGTGAACATACTCAAGGTGATGAGGAGATCAAAACTACTTTGCTTAGTGGTATCGAAATCACGGTCTGAACTCGTTTTGGACTCCAAACACACTATCGTAGTGCTTGTGTAGGCAATTTCATCTTTTTGTGCCAAAGATATATACAGGTTTTGGTTGGGTAGTATAAGTGTCTCAAAGTCTATTACACGTTTAGTAGAACTCAATAGGGTAGTTTTGTTCAACTTTTTTAGATATAGTCATTTTTTTGCATTAGGGTATTTTAGTCACTAGCCATGGCTAAAAGTAATGATGTATTTCATATGTTGCCTATTGAGGATACGTTGGATGATACCAATTACACTTTATAGGCTTATATGATGCATCATGTATTGGTTGCAAAAAGACTGTGGAATATTATGGAAGGTGTTGAAAAACCTCCTATTACACCTGCAAAGACAAGTGCTGAAGGTGATGTAGAAGGCATTGAAGATGACCATATTCTTCATGTTCTTGTTCGTGCTTTGGTTCCTACTACACCTATTGCAGAGAAAATTCATTGGAATGGCAAAGATGCTCAGGCATATGCATTGATAGCCTTGACTTTCAGATGTGCCATTATTCCTCACATTCGCTCTTGAAGAATAGCTAAGGATGCTTGGGATACACCTACCACTTTATACCATGCAAAGAATGAGCCTCACGTTGCTTACCTCTGAAAATCGTTAGAGAGTGAGCACATGAATGAAGGAGATTCCATGGATAGTTTTATAACAAAGATCAAAGATTTGAAGGAACATTTAATTTCTCTTGATGAAGTCTTGCCTAATAGTTCACTTATGCAGATTGTTCTGAATGGTCTTCCCAATTCAAATCAAAGTTTTCCTCCTACTCTTCATTTGATTATCGAAGGTAATTCAAATGCCTTAACATTTGAGGAGTTATTCTTTGTTCTCTTGCAAGAAGATTAGTCTAGGCAAAAGAGGTCCATTATGTGAGTTGCAAATCAAACTTTCTTGGCTAGTCAGAAGGGCAAAGGTAAATAGAGCTCCTCTACTAGTAAGTAGAGATCTGCTAATTCTGCACAATCAAAGATGGATGACAGAGACGAGAAGAAAACAAAAAAACAAATTTCTTTTTACAAATGATTTAAAGGAAATGATCATGTCATAAAGAGTTGTCCAAAACTGGCTACTAAAGAGGCAAGGAAGAAAGAGGCTTGAATGGTTGTTGTAGAGGCCTCTATACTGAAGATAGAGTCTACTAATTTTGTGTAGAATGAAGAATGGGTATTTACTACTATTTTCAAATATGACCCATCTTCTCATGAACACTATATGTCTGCAGTACACTCAGATGTTTGGTACTTTGATAATGGGGCAACCAAACATATTACCTCACAACACAATTTTTTCACTTCACTCAAGCTTGCCCCTATAGGAAATACTGTCACATGCATCAACAACTCCTCTTATCCTATCATGCGAGGTTGTAAGATCATTTTGACTACTACTGATGGTAGTTCTTTTAAATTTTCAGATGCTTTATTTGTGCCAGGCATCAAGAAGAATCTGTTATCAGTTTCAACTTTAGGCAAGATTGGCTTGGTTATGAAATTTGTTGATGATAGATGTACAATTCATGATCTATCAAATGGTGATGTCATTATTGCTTTTGCCATTTTATGTCGTGGGATGTATAAACTTATAGAGTATGAAAAACTTTTCAATGATTCAAAATGTGTAGTACGTGATTCTCAGGCTTTGTCAGATGCAAAGCTTTGGCATGCACACTTTGGTCATCTCAATTTTTCTAGTTTGCTACACTTGCAGAAATTTGAAATGGTGTCCTCTCTGTCCAAACTTGAGGCACTTGGTAAGCATGTCTGTGAAGGCTATATTTTGGGCAAAATGTAGTGTCCCTGATTCCCAAAAGATGGTTCAGTTCGAGCTACTCAAAAATTGCAGCTTGTCCTCAATGATGTTTGTGGTCCTCTGCACACACCTTCTTTTGGGAACTGCCTTTACTTCATGACTTTTATTGATGATTTTTCTAGGCATGCATGGGTGTATCCATTGAAAGAAAAGTTTGAAGTGTTTATATGCTTCAAATAGTTTTTGGTTTTGGCTGAAAATCTATCAACATGTAAAATGGGCACCCTCCATTCAGATTGATGGGAGGAATATATGTCTTTTGACTTTAATGCATTTTTAGTTGAACATGGGATAAAACATCAGTGTACAGTGCCATATACACCTCAACAAAATGGAGTTGATGAAAGGAAGAACAGTTCACTCATGGAGATGGCGAGGTGTATTTTGAAGAGTCAGGCTTTACCACATAGTTTCTAGCTTGAGATTGTTATGTGTGCAACATATGTACTTAACAGGTGTCCCACCAAAGCATTGCAGTTTATCACTCCATATGAGGCTTGGCATGGTCGCGATCCATCTTTTGCTCATGTGCATGTCTTTCGTAGTCTGGAATATGCATTAGTGCCTGAACAACAACATAGGAAATTGGATGATAAAGCAATGAAATGTATTTTTTTGGGTACAGTTCGGAAATCAAAGGCTATTGTTTGTATCATCCACAGCAAAAATGCATTTTGGTTAGCTATAATGTTGTTTTTGTGGAAGATGTTATTCAACCATTACTTTCATGTACAAAGGAGACATCAATTAGCTCCAAAGATATGTATGATATTTTGCTACCTCTTTTCATAGGTGGACACTCTAGTGCTAGTCCCAATGAGGCAACTTCTCAGCCTTTATAGGTTTCATGTGATGATGCAGATCATTCCATTTCTGATGCAAATTTACATGATGCACTTGTTGATGAGAGGACTCATATAGAGGAGGCAAAAAATATGCCTAAATATCTAGTAAAGACTTTGCAAGATAGCAAATTAGATGCACCTCTATCATATCATACTCATTCATGCTCTCATAATGCTTCCCTTGCATCATATTGCTATGCTACAACTACCTCTAGTCTTTGTGATGACAATGAGCCTATTTCGTTTGATGAAGCACAAAATTCTGAAAATTAGATGGATGCTATGCAATCAAAATATGATGCTATTATGAAAAATGGTACCTGGTCTTTATGTGACTTGCCTCCAAGTAAGAAGGTCATTGGCACTAAGTGGGTATACAAGCCAAAGCATAAGCGTGATGGAATAGTTGACAGGTATAAGGCTAGGCTTCTTGCAAAGGGTTATGCACAAGAAACACTACAAGGAATAAGGGCGCATAGTGATGGTTAATGCAACACAATTTTGTTGCTATAAAATTGCATAAAGCATTGCAAGAAGCATCAAGCACAGAATTGTTGGAGTTAGACGTCTACAGAAGCACGCGAACAGCACAAAGGAAGAAGAAGAAGCTTGGAGCACAAACACACAATACTGAATGTATTACTAGAGAATGTACAAAGATAAGGAGCCCATTAGGGCAAAAGGCGTATATACAAGCCGGGGGAAAAAAACCTCCTAAAGAGGAAAAAAAGTGCCCTTGCGGTCCTAGTGTGTTCACACACATCACTGCCTAAATATATCAACAAATCCCCCCTGGGAGTGATGTGGTGAACAAGGAGCTCGCACTCATGTATAAGGAAGTGCCAAGCTATGTGGAAATCACTCCACAAAAGGAAGTAAGCCTAAAGCTTTGCGGAAAGCTTCAAACTTCTCCCTAGGCAGAGCCTTCGTGAAAAGGTCTACAATGTTTTCCTGTGTGGGCACATATGCCAAGCTGATCTCCCCAACAGATGACCTCTCCCTGACATAGTGATAATGCACCTCAATGTGCTTAGTGCGAGCATGGAACACAGGGTTCTTCACAACTGCCAATGTGCTCTGACTGTCAGTGAAGATGGTGGTGGCAGAAGACTGGCCAACACCCAAATCAGCCATAAGGCATATGAGCCACACACACACAACAGTCGCTATGAAAGCTGCCCTATACTCAGCCTCACAACTGGAAGTGGCCACAGTAGGCTGCTTCTTGCTCAACCAAGATATACATGAGCTACCAAGCATGAAGCAAAAACCACTGGTGGACACACGAGTGTCATAGCAACCAGCCCAATCTGAGTCAGAAAAAGCATGCAAATCTGGCGGTAGTGATCCCCCCTTGGGATAAAACAACCCAAGTAGCTGAGTACCACTCAAGTAGCGAAAGATGCGCTTAACCGCCTTCCAATGCGTGACTCCTGGGCAATGCATAAACCTGCTCATCTGTGAGACAGCAAACTGAATATTTGGTCGAGTAATGCATAATTAAATCAAGCATCCAACAGCCTGCTGATAGAGAACAACATCAAATGCATCTACAGCATCATGAAGACTCAATCGTAAACCTGTCTCCATAGGAGTGGCAATAGGCTTACAGTCTTCAAGGCCAAAACGTTGCAATAATGTGTCAATATATTTCGTTTGACACAAAGCCATTCCACCATCAACTTGCATAAACTGAATGCCCAAATAGTGATGCAAATGATAAAAATCAGACATCTCAAATGAGGCATGCAAATCAGCCTTGAAATCAGCAATATGCTTCTCAATAGGACTAGTGAGAAGCATGTCATCAACATAGACAACAATGATCAGAAGCACATCATTAGCACGCTTAACATATAAGGTGCTTTCAGTTGGGCTGTTCTCAAAACCATGTGCAACCAGATAGGCATGTATCTTCTCATACCAAGCACGTGGTGCTTGCTTTAAACCATATAATGCCTTCTTTAACCTGCACACTTGGTTTTCATGCCCTTTCTGCACAAAGCCACGGGGCTGAAAAACATACACTTCTTCATGCAAGTCACCATTCAAAAATGTTGTTTTAATGTCCAACTAATGTACATTCCAACCATGATGGGCTGCAAGTGCACAAATGCTCCGAACAGTAGTCATACAGCATGTAGGTGCAAAGGTCTCATCAAAATCAATGCCTCTTTCTTGCGCATAACCCTTTGCAACAAGCCTAGCCTTATACCTGTCAACTGTGCCATCAGGTTTACACTTCAGCTTGTATACCCACTTAGTGCCAATGGCCTTCTTGCCAGGAGGCAAGTCACAGAAAGACCATGTACCATTCTTCATTATAGCATCATATTCAGATTGCATAGTAGCCATCCAATTTTCTGAATTCTGTGCTTCATCAAAAGAAATAGGCTCATTCTCATCACAGAGACTAGACGCAGCCATAGCATAGCAATCTGATGCAAAGGAGGCACTATGAGAGCCTGAACGAGTACGATATGACAAAGGTGCATCTAATTTGCTGTCACGCAAAGTCTTCACCAGCCATTTTGGCATAGTTTTTGCCTGCTCAATATCAGCTCTCTCATCAACAAGTGCATCATGTAAATTTGCATCAGAAATAGAATGATCTGCATCATCATATGAAACCTGTAAAGGCTGAGAAGTTGCCTCATTAGGACCAGCACTAGACTGTCCACCTGGAAAAAGAGGCATCAAAGTATCATACATGTCTTTGGAGCTAACAGATGTCTCCTTAGTACATGAAAGCAATGGGTGAATAGCATCTTCCACAAAAACAACATCACGGCTAACCAGAATGCGTTTAGTCTATGGATGATACAGATGATAGCCTTTACTTTTAGAACTGTACCCAACAAAAATACATTTTACTGCCTTATCATCCAATTTCCTACGATGTTGTTCAGGCACTAATGCATATGCTAAACAACCAAAAACATGCAGATGAGCAACAGATGGCTTGCGGTCATGCCAAGCCTTATATGGAGTGATAGACTGCAGCGCTTTAGTGGGACACCTGTTCAGTACATATGCTGCACACATGACAGCCTCAAGCCAGAAACTATGTGGTAAAGCCTGACTCTTGACCATGCACCTCGCCATCTCCATGAGTGACCTGTTCTTTCGTTCAACAACTCCATTCTGTTGAGGTGTATACGGCACTGTACACTGGTGTTTTATCCCACGTCCAGCGAGATATGCATTAAAATCAGAAGACATATATTCCCCCCCTCGATCAGAACGGAGGGTGCCCATTTTACATGCTGACAGATTTTCAGCCAAAACCAAAAACTGTTTAAAGCACATGAACACTTCGGACTTTTCTTTGAGTGGATATACCCATGCATGCCTGGAAAAATCATCAATGAAAGTCACGAAGTAAAGGTAATTCCCAAAAGAGGGTGTCTGTATAGGACCACAGACATCACTATGTACAAGCTGCAATTTCTGCATAGCCCGAACTGAACCATCTTTTGGAAAGGAGGAACGCTGCATTTTGCCCAAAATACAGCCTTCACATACATGTTTTCCAGGTGCCTCAAGCTTGGGCAAAGAAGACACCATATCAGATTTCTACAGGCGTAGCAAACTAGCAAAATTCAGATGACCAAAGCGTGCATGCCAAAGCTTTGCATCTAACATAGCCTGAGAATCATGAACTGCACATGCCAAATCATTCACAGATCTTTCATAGTCTATGAGCTTATACAACCCACAACATAAAATGCCAGAAGCAATAATCACATCACCATTTGATAGATCATGAACTGTACACCTATCATCAACAAATTTCACAACCAAGCCAATCTTGGCGAATGCAGAAACTGATACCATATTCTTCTTTATCCCTGGCACAAATAAATCATCTGACAAGGTGAAAGAACTACAATCAGCAGTAGTCAGAATGATCTTACCAACTCCCATAACACGATAAGAGGAGTTGTTGGCGCATGTGACAGTATTCCCTGTAGGGGTAGGCTCGAGTGAAGAGAAGAAACTGCGCTGCAAGGTAATATGTTTGGTCGCCCCACTGTCAAAGTACGAAACATCTGAGTCCACTGCAGACATGCACTGCTCATGAGAAGATGGGTCAAAACTGCAAACAGTAGTAAACGCCCATTCTTCTTCCTGCACAAGATTAGCAGACTCTGTTTTTGGTGTAGAGGCTTCTGCAACAACCATTCCAACCTCCTTTTTCTTTGCCTCTTTTGCAGCCATTTTTGGACAGTTCTTTATGATATGATCATTCCCTTTACAGTACTTGCAAAACAATTTCTGCTTTTCTGATTTCTTCTCATCTTTATCCTGGTTCTTCGAATGTGCAGCATTTGCAGATTTCTGCTTACTAGTAGAAGAGCTCCATTTTCCTTTGCCCTTCTGACTAGCCAAGAAAGCTTGATCTGCAACACGCATAATGGACCTGTTCTGCATGGATTGATCTTCCTGCAACAGAACAGAGACTAACCCCTCAAATGATAAGGCATTCGGATTGCCTTTCATCATCAACCGAAGAGTAGAAGCAAAACTCTAATATGAATTAGGAAGAGCATTCAAAACGGTCTACACAAGTGACCTATCTGGTATAACCTGATCAGCAGAAATCAACTGTTCCTTCAAATCTTTGATCTTCGTTAGGAAACTATCCATAGAATCACGTTCATTCATGTGCTCACTCTCCAACTGTTTTCGGAGGTAAGCAACACGAGCCTCATTCCTAGCTTGGTACAATGTGGTAAGTGTATCCCAAGCATCCCTAGCTGTTCTGCAAGAGCAAATATGAGGAATAATGGCACGTTTGACAGACAAAGCTATCAATGCATGTGCTTGGGCATCTCTGCCATCCCAATGAATCTGCTCTGCAGTAGGTGCAACAGAAATAGCAGCACGAACAGGCATCTACGGAATATCATCTTCGACACCATCTTCATCAACTCCAACACCTGTATTTGCAGTACCTATTGTTACAGGTGTAACAGGACGTCTTTCAACATCCTGCGCAATGTTCCACAATCCTTTTGCAACCAAAACATGTCGCATCATATAAGCCCATAATGGGTAGTTGGTACCATCCAACTTATCCTCAACAGCCAACATACGGAATACATCACTGCTTTCAGCCATGGCCGGTGACTAAAATACCTTGATGCAAAAAATTGATTGTATCTCAAAAAGTTGAACAAAACTACCCCAATGAATTCTGCTAGACATGTAGTAGACTTCGAGACGCTTATACTGGCGAACAGAAACTGGTATATGCCTTTGGCACAAAAAGATGAAATAGCCTGCACAAGAGCTGCGATAGTGCGTTCGGAGGCCGAAACGAGCTCAGATCGTGATTTTGGCACCACAAAACGAAGCTGTTTTGATCTCTGAAACACCCTGAGTATGCTCAACAAATTTCGTGCAAATCTGAGACTGCAAACAGAGGAGTGTCGACGGCACCCTAGATGAAGCAATGACCTACTCTGATACCAATTGTTGGAGTTTAAGACGTCTGCAGAAGCACGCGAACAGCACAAGGAAGAAGATGAAGCTTGGAGCACAAACACACAATACTGAATGTATTACTAGAGAATGTACAAAGATAAGTAGCCCATTAGGGCAAAAGGCGTATATACAAGCCGGGGGAAAAAAACCTCCTAAAGAGGAAAAAAAGTACCCCGGCGGTCCTAGTGTGTTCACACACATCACTACCTAAATATATCAACAAGAATGTTGGTTGAATGATGACAAATACGACATTTTTATCGACATGTGGCACGACAAGATATGCGATGCTCACATTGAGCATCGCTAAAGTGACGGTTAAAAAAGCATCACATAAGCGATGCTAATTTGCATCACATAAGCAATGCTAATTAACATCGCTTATGCGATGCTAATTAACTTCGCTTATGTGATGCTAATTGCATGGGCCTTTACGATGCCTTAGCATCGCTACAAAATGGGTTTTTGACAAAAAAAATTAACACATTGGAGGCTCTTCGATCGGCATCTTTGGGCATTTGATTGGAGAGCTCTCCAATGTTTGCAATTGCACTGCGCTTACGAGCTGAAACAATCGCTTGCAGAATTGTTGTTTTGTCTAATCTTTATCTTATTGTCTCTCTCTATCTCTGTTTCTCTCTTTCTACCTCTTTCTCTCTTTGAATTATCTCTCTCTCTCTCTCTCTCTCTCTCGTTATTGTAGGTTTTTCAAGAAGCTAACCAAGCAAAAAATATGGCTAACTATTGTAAGTGCAATTTCCATTCTTTGTATATCATTTGAATTGTGTTATTTTTTTTATTAGTTAGCATATTCACACTTATTGATATGCACATATACACTTATACATGATGAAGATGCACGTTCACACATATACACATATACACATGCACATGCACACGCATATATACACACATACATGTGCACATACACTTACAAATACACACACATACACATGCATATGCACAAACATTTCTACAACCACATAAAAAGAATTGCATGCATGCATTATTGCATATATACATACACATACACACATTAACATATACTTAAATACATGTATATGCACATCCACATGCATGCACATTTACGTGCATGCACATGGATGCACATGGATGCAAATGGAAATGCATCCACATGCACATGCATGTTTCATACATATACACATTGTTGGGAAATATGGATGGATGCTCCAAGAGACTGAGTAGGTATTGCTAAATCTGCTTTGTACTAGCCCTCTTTTGCTTCAGAGTTGATAACTAGACCTCCTTAGCTTTCCAATGACACCATAAAATGTCCTATGTCCTTTGGAAATGATGTGTGCAATGATTGAATCAAAACAGATAATTTTGGAAGTCACAAACTCAAGAAAACCTTCTATTTATGTCTTGATATATGTTGGGTATTTTGCTCATTACGACCAGCACAGTAGGAATTAGAAAAATTCCTTTTATGGGTATCTAATTAGCTTAGTAAGATACCTATTCCAAGTGGAATGATGTAAAATGATAAACTATGCTAAGAGAAATCAATTTAGCAAGTTAAGCTATACCCCCGACTTTTTAGGACTGTAGTAGAAAATGACTAGAGATCACCTCGATGTAGATTTCTCCAAAATGGCTGAATAGAATGTCTTCAAACTTTGACAGCATGTATATTAGTTGAATTTGAATCCAACAAGCTTTGGATCACTGAATTTGGTGAAGAATTGGCCGAGATATGCCCTTGACAAGTTGACAGACTTTTGAGTAGACTAAGAGAGAACTCAGAGATGGACAATGTGAATGTATGTATTAATGAACATTTGTATACAACTCCATTGGCATGAATATCATTGCCAAATGGTGTAGAGAGGTGTGGGCTAGAGTGTAGACCTCACACACACTCAAAAATCAGTAATGCTATGCTCGAAAGTGCTCTCACTTGCCCGTGACTTTTTAGGTCCATTTTTATAAGGAATGAGTAAAAATTTGAATTCAAATTCAAACTTTTGGCTCCCTATGATCAAGCTCCTAAATTCTTGGAGATATTCTTTCAATCAAACAACTAATTTCTCCACGAATCCTTTTGGTAGGTGATTACAAGAGATTCCAAGTCAATTTGACTTTTACAACGAGGTAAAGTGGTAATTAGCCACTAGCATATGTTCCTATGCTTCTTCATGTGTGTATGGACTTCAATGTATTCTTTGAGCCAAATGTGTAGGCTTGTAATTTACACCAACATCTCCCCCTCATGCCAAACATTTTGGCTTAAGTCTTCATCTTCAATCCAATCATGGATTCGAACCTGCAAAGTTTGGTTCCATCCAAAGCTTTGGTCAACAAATCTGCACATTGCATGTTGGTTGATACATAGGTTAGTTGAATGTCCTTGCTTATCAATTTCTCTCTCACATAATGGTAATGGACCTCTATGTGGTTGGTCCTAGCATGATAAATACGATTAGCTGCAAGGTGAAGAGAACTTGTATTAACTCCAAAGATAATTGGTGACCTAGTATATAAACCCAATTCTGTATACAAAAGCTTAATCAATATTGCTTCTTGTGTGGCATTAGCTAGTCCTCTATACTCTGCCTCTGTGGAAGACAAAGCAACAGTGGGTTGCTTCTTTGAAGACCATGAAATTGGTTTGTCACCTGCAAAAGAAATATATCTAGAGGTGCTCCTCCTATCATCCTTGCATCCTACCCAATCTACATCTGAATAAATTTTGATATCAATATCTGAAGTGTAAGGAAATACAAACCATGGTTATGTGTACCCTTGAGATACTTCAGAATTCTCTTGGCAGCCTCTAAGTGAGGTATCCTTGGCTTGTGCATAAATTGACTTAGCACACTAACTCCATATGCAATATCTATCCTTGTTAAGGTAGCATAGTTCAAACTACCCACCATACTTTGATAACCTGTAATGTCATTGACTTCATCACCTTCATGGGCACTTAGTTTTAGGTTTACCTCCATTGGAGTGCTTGCTACTTTAGCATCCTACAAATGAAACTTCTTCAATATATCCTATATATATTTTTTCTGAGTGATATATATCCCTGAATTAGTGTAGACTAATTCAAGTCCCAAAAAATACTTCAATAGACCAAGATCATTGATCTTGAACTCCTTCATCATTTGACATTTGATATATCTGATTCCATTGACATCATTACCTATAATGATGATGTCATCAACATAAACACAAAGATATATTACCTCTGAATTACTTCTCTTAATGAACAGAGAAGTATCTGCCTTGCTCATGACAAAACCTTGGTCTTGGAGGTATGTAGTTAACCTATAATTCCATGCCCTAGGTGCTTGCTTCAATCCATATAAAGCCTTTCTTAATTTGCAAACATATGTTACCTTCTTAGGGTCCTCATAGCCAAGAGGTTGTGACATGTATACCTCATCTGGAAATCCATCCATTCAAGAAAGCATTCTTGACATCCAATTGGTACATATTCCAATTTTTTGATGTAGCCACACTCACCAACACTGTGATGGTTGGCATCTTGGCCACAGGTGAGAATGTCTCTTCATAGTCAATGCCTTGGGTTTGTGCAAAACCCTTAGCTACCAATCTGGCTTTGTACCTATTAATTGTGCCATCAGAATTTCTTTTAAGCTTATAGATCCATCTGGATCCTATTACCTTCATTGAGTCCTTCTTAGGTACTAACTCCCATGTGTCACTTTCTTTGAGTGCTTCAATCTCCTCATCCATAGCTTCTTCCCATTCTGATTTGGTAATTGCTTCTTCATATGATCCTGGTTCTTCATTTGACAAATCTTTGGCAAGATAAACAAAATGTTTAGTAACAAGAGATGTAGCATACCCATATTTGATAGGTCTCTTGCTTTCTCTTTGTGATCTTCTAAATGGTTGAGCTGAAGATTCAGGTATGTCTTCAAGCTTCTTCATCTTCATTTTTCCTTTGGACTTCCATGCTTTGAATTCTTCAAGATTGATAGTAGTTTCATCATCTGAACTTGAGTCTTCATTCTGAGTAGGTTCCTCCTTTGTAAGACTTGGAAATTCCTCTTCCAAATCATAGGGTAACTTAACCTTCCTGCATTCATTCTCATACCAAGAATCATTTTCATCAAAGACAACATCTCTGCTTACCATGAATCCCTTATTGATGGGATTATAAAACTTGTAACCTTTTTTATTTAAATCATACCCAATAAAGATGCATTTTTTAGCCTTTGGGTCTAGCTTACCTCTTATCTGAGAAGGAATGTGTACATATGCTACACATCCAAATATTTTGCGATTGTCAAGTGAGGGTCTCTTACCATGCCATGCTTCATAGGGTGTCATGCCATCAAGAGACTTAGATGGTAACCTATTTATGAGGTAAGTGGTAGTAGAAACACTTTCTGCCCATAGATAGTTAGGTAACTTTTTCTCATTAAGCATAGATCTAGTTGTCTCAACAATTAATCTATTTCTTCTCTCAGCTACCCCATTCTGTTCAGGAGAATACCTTGTGGTTATCTCTCTTTTGATGCCTCTCTTCTGCAAGAAGTCTTCAAATTCAATGGAGAAGTACTCACCTCCTCCATCTGACCTTAGCCTTTTCAAATTCCTTCCTGTCTGGTTTTCAACTAATGCAAGATATTTTTTAAAGCAATTAAATACCTCATCCTTGTGCTTCATGAAGTACAATACAGTCCATCTGCTATAATCATCAATGAAAGACACATAGTACCTTGATCCTGAGACAGAGGGGTCTTTGCTTGGTCCCCATATATCTGTGTGTACAAGCCCTAGGTAGTCTTCATGCATGTATCCTTTCTTTGAGAAGGGTAACCTGTGAGACTTACCAAATTGACAAGCACCACACTTGTAAATCATATGTTGCTTGGATACATTAGGTATCCCAAGCACACATTGGTCCCTACACATTTGTTTCAAGGTTCTTTCTCCTATGTGCCCTAACCTTTTGTGCCAAATCTCAAGCTCTGAAAATGTCTGATCTTTATAACTGTATAGTGCAATGTTCTTTGTATCTTCTAACTCAAAAGTGAAAAGTCTACCTAATTTTTCTCCTTTAGCAATCCTCTTGAACCCATGCCTTGGATCCTCCACATATGCTCCATATTGGTTGAATCTGACCTCCAAACCTTTCTCCACAATCTGACCAACACTCATCAAATTTTTGGTAATGGTTGGTACATAGAGTACCCTGCTCAACAAATTTTGATTTCCATCACAAGTCTTAACATTTCCAACTTTAACTACAGAATGCTTTGTGTCATCACCTGTTTGGACTTGATGCTTACCTTTTGGTTCCTCGAGAATCAGAGAGTAATGCTACATTGCCAACCACATGATTTGAACATCTTGAGTCAATGTAGAATAGGTGGTCATCATTTGTACCTGATTTTGAAGTCATGTTCATGATTAGAAGAGAGTCATCCTGCTCCTCTGTGTAGTTGTTGTAATCCTTCCTGGATTTGAATCCTCCTTGGTAGTTGCCATTGTAATTATTGTTGTAGTTGTTGTTGTAGTTATTGTTGTAGCCTTGGTGATGGTTGAATCTACCTCTTGACTATGAGTAGCCACCTCTTTGATATCCTCTTCCTCTCTGATTCTTGTAATTCCGGAAACACTCATTTGTAGTATGATTTGATAGACCACAAATGTTGCATGGTGAGGAGTTATAAGATCTCCCCCTACCTTTGCTTACCTCCTCTGCCCCTTCCTCTTGATGATCTACCTCTCCCTGTATAGTTGGCTTGGGAAGTAGAACCTTCATCTTCCACCTTCTTGCTCTTGCCTTTATCTTTAGACTTCTTATCAGTGTATAGGACAGAAGAGTTATTACCTGTGGATGTGTCTCCATTTTTGTTGAGCTTTGCTTCATGAGTAAACAATTGTCCCATGAGAGTTGTAAGATCTAGAGTGTGCATGTCCATGTAAAGATCCATAGCTGTGGTGAAGCTTTCCCATTTGTCATCAGCCTTGATCCCATTGATCACTTGCCTTACAATCTATTCTTCTTCAATCTCTTCTCCTATGCTTGCTAACTGATCTGCTACATCTTTAATCTTGGTCACAAATTCTGAAACAACTTGCTTAGGTTGCTTCCTTAATGTTGTGAATTCAATCCACAACTGATTTTTCCTAGCCCTTGTGTTGGAGGAAAAATATGATGACAAGGTTTCCCAAGTCTCTTGGGATGTCTTACAATTTCTAATATGTGGCAAAAGAAAATCAGATATAGAGTTGAGTAAATAAGACCTTGCCAATGCATCCTTAGCACACCATGTGTTGAGCTTTTCATGTTCTTCCTTGGTTGGTAATCCTCTTGTTTTGAATGAGGGAAAAAGAGAAATCAATTTAGCAAATTAAGTTATACCCCCAACTTTTTAGGACTGTAGCAGAAAATGACCAGAGATCACCTTGACGTAGATTTCTCCAAAATGGCTAAATAGAATGTCTTCAAACTTTGACAGCATCTAGATTACTTCAAGCTGAATCCAAAAAGCTTTGAATCACTGAATTTGGTGGAGAATTGACCGTGATATGCCCTTGACAAGTTGACAGACTTTTGAGTAGACTAACAGAGAACTCAGAGATGGACAATGTGAATGTATGTATTAATGAACATTTTTATACAACTCCATTGGCATGAATATCATTGACAAATGGTGTAGAGAGGTGTGGGCTAGAGTGTAGACCTCACACACACTCAAAAATCAGTAATGCTATGCTCGGAACTGCTCTCACTTGCCCGCGACTTTTCATGTCCATTTTTATAAGGAATGAGTAAAAATTTGAATTCAAATTCAAACTTTTGGCTCCCTATGATCAAGCTCCTAAATGCTTGGAGATATTCTTTCAATCAAACAACTAATTTTTCCACGAATCCTTTTGGTAGGTGATTACAAGAGATTCCAAGTCAATTTGACTTTTACAATGAGGTAAAGTGGTAATTCGCCACTAGCATATGTTCCTATGCTTCTTCATGTGTGTATGGATTTCAATGTATCCTTTGAGCCAAATGTGTAGGCTTGTAATTTACACCAACACACATGCATATACATACACTTGTATATGTTTATACACATACATGCACATATGTACACACACATATTACACATATATACATGCACATACATACATACATACATATACACACATACACATGCACATACACATACATACGCATATACACTTACACATGCACATGCAGATACATGCATATACAAATATACATATGCACGTACATACATGCACATATATACATAGATACATACATATACATGCATATAGACACACTTACACATATAGATATGTACCTACATGTGCATATATAAATTTTATATACACATTGGCACACATAAATATGAATGAATTATATAAGTAAAGTAATAAACCACATGCTTAATATAAACAATAATAACAATCAAGAGAACAAAACTTTTCATTACTTAATACCATACACACAATTCAAAACATAACTAAAATGAACAATATATAGATAAAATACATACACACACATTGATATATATATATATATATATATATATATATATATATATATATATATATATATATATATATATATATATATATATATATATATATATATATATATATATATATATATATCAATGTAAATACATATCCAATGTCATAATCAAGAATCCTAATCATCATCATCATCATCATCATCATCATCATCAGCATCATGATCATCCTCATCATCCTCATCATCGCGATCATCCGCATGATCTGATGTATCTATGTGAGCACCCTGTGACGATCGAGATCTTCCCTCTTGTGTCTGTCTCTCCACCTCATCCATATCTGCCTCTCCATAATACTCATGTAGTACATAGAGCAAACATAAATAAGTAAAACAATTAAAACATCCATAAAAATAAAATAATTATATAGAATTTAATAATACTCACAAATGCATCTGGATGATCTCGCATATACTCGCTCAAATGCCGATATCCAAAATGTGTAGCATACTCGATGTCATGTTTCATAGGATATTGACCATAATCCTTTTGTTGCATTGAAACAAATAAAAATGATTAGTTTCTTGCATTTTAACTAAAAAATATATATATACTTACAATAACACACATATTTACAAATGTAGTTACACAACCATGATGGCCCATTTGGCCTAGGTGCGATGTGTTGCCTGACTCAACTCTCTTCTTTGCAGCAACCTGTTTATTTAAAGAAAAGAAATACATAAATTAAATGTAAAAAATTAATAAAATATGTGAGAATTATAAATATAAACTATTAATTTGTATACCTTCTGCTAAGGAAATGACTCCTGAAGACATAGCTGTCCGAAAAAATTACCACGTCTGAGGTGGTATGTTATGTCGCCTCTTATTTTTTTTCACCATACAATATCTCCTGTTATTTTAATCTCAAGCAAAAAAAAAGAATCAAAATACATACACATATATACACACACATACACATACACATACCCACATACACATATACATGCAAACATATACACATACATATATACATACATATACACATATACATACATATAACATAAACATATATATACATATCCACATATATACATACACACATACACATGCATGCATATACACTCATTCATACAAAATACATGCATTTATCCCACAATAATGTGTATTTTTGTATATGTGAATATGTGTGTATGTGTAAATGTGTATATGTGAATATGTGTGTAAATGTGAATATGTGTGTATGTGTAAATGTGTATATGTGAATAAGTGTCTATGTGTAAATATGTATATATGAATGTTTATGTATGTAAATAATCAGATTATTAATATCAAATACCATTATTTGTAGATTCCGATCAATCAGATCAAAATCCACCATTGTCTCCTAATCGTGCAAGGACTATATATTGTAAGTATATCAAACTTTTAATTTTAAATATATTTGATAGATACATAACTGATATATTTTTTTGTTTCTTGTTATAATCAGATTTTGATCAATCAGAGGGCACTCCACCACCTCCTACCCATGCAACAACTTCACATGTGTCCTCTGATAGGAATTATGATGAATTTTACTATCAAGAGCATATTATATGTTGGTGTAACTCTTGCTATGGCACGTATCTAAAACCATGATTGGAATGTATTGAACATGAGGGAGGGTACGATACTTTTGAGCGTGCACCACCACCTGGTCAACATGATAATGCTTGGGTATGTATTTTTTCTATAAATTAATGTCATTATTTTATTTAAAAACCATATACAAAATCAAATTGTTGTTTATATACAGGAATACTTACTTGATGATGATGATGATGATGATGATAATAATTCTCATACTCATAACGTTAATATACCTCATACATGTCATGGACTTGTTGTTCATCAATTACAAGCAGAGGTTTCTAGAAATCCTCTACCTCTTGGTTTAGAGACTGAAACGGCTGGAGATTATCCATTGCCAGCTCGTGATTGTTCTCTAGTACAAACATATGATAGAAGAAGATATGGAGGATGGAATAGAGGATGACTTCCTTTAGATGGAGAGGTTTTTAACTTTTGGAGTAATCGCTATATGATTACTCCATCCACTATTACTAATGTTGGTCGTGGTCTCTTTATTGTAGAGGATTTGTTATGTGCCTCCGTACTCTCAAGTCGCTCTTATGTCATTTTGTGGTCCTATATATGGATAGGGAGATTGGCATCGACTTGCACGTTATGTTCAAAGCATAAGTACTTATGGAATATGCTTGAATGTAGCATCGCTTACTAGTAGAAGGATTTCACATGCAGAAAATGAAAGATTATATATTGATGGAAGACCTTACACACATGGAATTATAGCAAGTTTAATAAATAGTATTTGAGGGTTACATAATAGTTCAAGGACTAATTGCACATTTGAGGAGCATGAAAATTGTCATGAATCACTATAAATGAGTAGAGATGTATCAAGATAGATAGTTGTCAATGCTCTTACTACATTACATGCTGGTGATTAATTATTAGTGAATTATGGATGGCATAGACCTCCCAGAGGACCTTTTAGCTAGAGAGAGACTAGAAATTTTCTATCCATATTTAATAATTCATATATTTAATTTTATGTTCAAAGTTTACTATTTTTCATTTATGGAATATTAATGATTTTTATTTATGTGTGTAGATTCCAACGTATGATGTTGATGATATTCCTCCACACCATTCACAATTGCCAATAGGACCTCATTTATCAGAATCTTCTATGAGGAGGCTACGCAAAAGTGATCCTATGGAATATAAAAGGTTGAAAGACCTATATTGAAAAGAAGATAAAGTACAAGATTTTTGTGACAATGATGAAGATGATGGCATGGCAGATTTTCTTGAGGATTGGTATCAAAATGACAATGAGAGCATATATATTCCAAAAAATGAGAAATATCTTCGAGAGGAATGTCTAAAGCATGTAAATGAAGGAAGTCATATGACACGACTAAGTGCGAGCTTACTTATTCTCAATCTTCAAAATCATTTTGGATGGAGTAATGTATTTGTTTTGACACTATTGAGGTATAATTTTTAATTTTCTATCTATTTATATATACACATGCATAAATATATACATATGAATACATGCATACATAGACATACACATATATATACATGAATGTATACACACATATAAACATACACACACATATATGCACATCCACATGTTATGACAATAAAGTCAAATTATACATAACTGTATTGAATGAAGATATTTTGTCCATCTAGCATTTGGAATTATCTGCCCAATCTTTAGAATCTTCTTGACACATCTGCTTCTCCTATTATAGTCGACCTAATACGTGCGCTGCTAACCCTTTTATGAACTTTGCATAAAAATATTAAGTATGAGTTAGCTATGGAGGTATTAAGTCATTTGAAAAATAGGAGAAGTAAATTTACCTGAAAGATTTTGAAGGATGGAAGAATAATTTTAAAGGATGGGTGGACACAAAGTGTCCATTCAGTGCAAGTTTTTGTTTTACCTTAGCTACGGTAAGAACAAGAACTTGCATTGAATGAACACTTTATGTTCACCCATACTTTAAAACTATTCATCCATCTTGTAAAATCATCGAGAGAAATTTTCTTGTCTTATTTTTCAAACAACCTAATGCCTCCATAGTTAACTGATACTTAATCCTTGTAAACAAATGTGTAAGTCTTAGCTAGCAAGGCTAGTAATAGATTGACTATAAAATGGGAGACAGCCAAATGATTTAGTGGTCCAGATATGAAAGTCTGCAAACCACAATAAACAAAAAAAAAATTAAATCAAATATGCCTAGCTACCATGCATACATACATATACATACATACATACACATCCATACATACATACACATACATACATACATACATACACAAATATACACATATACACATACATATATGTATACACATACACATACACATACATATATATACATACATATACACATATAAAACACATATACACACATACATACATATACACATACACATACGCATATGTATATGCATGCACATGCATATACATATCCACATACACATACACATAAGCATACACATATATAAAACTATATGCATATATATACAGATATATGTATATTTATTTATTTATTTTTATTAATATGTATTTTTTCATGAACTTATAGGTTATTATCTAAAAATTTTTTACCAAGTCAAAATATTCTTCCTACCTCACATGATGAAATGAAGAAGATAATCAACAATCTTGGTATAGATTATCGATGTATACATGCACCTCCTAACGATTGTATTTTATATAGAGGTGAATATGCAAACTCTTTGACATGTCCAAAATGTCAATCTCCTCGATATGAGGACGAAGAAGGTAAAATCCCAAAAAGGGTATTGAGACATTTTCCATTGGCTCCATGGATTAGACATATGTTTCAAAGCCCCGAATTATCAAAGCTTTTGACATGGGAACATGATCATGAAAGTACTTATGAAAAATCTGAATTCCTCATGATAGCGTTACTTTTTAGCATATTGAATCTACATGGCCTAATTTTGCACAAAATTCATAGAATCTAAAGTTAGGAGTTGCAGTAGATGGGTCTAATCCATTCTCCATGAAATCTTGTAAATGGTCAACATGGCCAGTGATAGTCTAAACTACAATCCTCCACCATATCTTAGCATTAAAAAGGAACATTTAATGCTTTCACTTTTAATCCCAAGAAAAAGACAAGTTCAAGATATGAATATATCTTGCTCCTCTCATTGAGGATCTCTAAGAGTTATGGAGAGGTATTAATGTCATTGATGTATCAAAAAGCATCAAT